>JABUQX010140956.1:0-37500 GCA_015478945.1 Trachelipus rathkii
CCCTTATTTCATTCTTAACCTTTCGCTTCCCTTCCAGAAGAGCTTCCTATTTCTTTGGGTCCTCATTCATCCTCCTTCAAAAACTGTTCATTTACCTCTTGTTTTCTCCTACGTATACACCTTTAGTATTTCTTTTTCCTCCTTATATAATTCCAAGCATCTTTCTTTTGAAACTTCATCATTTGCTTTTAGTACATTCAACCACGCTTCTTTTTACCTTTAACCGCTTTCATCACCGCTTCATTCCACCATTCGCTGTTAGCATTCTTACTTCTACTTTATCACATCCACACTTCCTTTGCACTACTAACAATTGCTTCCTTCATTTGCCCCCAGATTTGTTCAGTATCAACTTGTTCACATTCAACCGATTTACTAACGAGCGCTCTTACATACTTATCCTTATTCTCTTGCTCACTTAACTTCTCACTCTTAATTTTACCTACTTCCTTTCGTATCACCTTCCTCTCCATCAAGCCCCCACTAACTTAATTTTACATAGAACAACATAATGATCCAATAAATCCCATTCTAAACCCCTCACTGATTTAACATCCACATACTTCAACATCTCCTTCTTCACCAACACAAAATCAATCATACTTTTCACTTCGATACCATCTCTACCTACACCAACTCTAGTATACTTATGGATACTCTTGTGTTTAAAGAAAGTTTTACTTACACACATACCTCTCTCTTCACAGAAATCAATCACCTTCCTACCATTCTCATTTTCTCCCCCCACCCCAAAACCACCTGTTATACCATCCCTTTTTTTGATCACCTATCCAACCATTCAGGTCCCCCAACACTATCAATCTGAAGCTCCTACTCACCCCATCAGAACATCATTCAAATTATTCCAAAAATTCTTACTCTCTTCAACGTTTCCCTCAGATGGACCATACGTCACAACCACACATACCTTGACCTTTTCAAACTTAAATTTAACCATTAGAATTCTAGGACTCACCCACACAAAGTCTACCATAGCTTTGTACCACAGATCACTCATCAAAATTGCAACTCCTTCTCTCCCTCTCTCATTCTCTTCCACACCAGCACACACACATTTCACACCACACCACTCAATTTCACCTTTTCCTTTCATCTTTGTTTCAGTCACAGCGAGCAAATCAAATTTGCCCTTTCTAAATACATCCATCACCTCTCTCCTCTTCTCCTCAACATTTATTCCTCTGACATTCCATGTACCCATACGATTCTTACAATTTCGCCGAAAGTTAGAAGGTCGTTTACGGCGATCACGACCATCTCGAGGCATGCATCAGCATTCTTACAAGAGATAGGTGGTAATGGGCAGCCAACCCAGCTACCACCGCCCCTTAGTCGACTTCTACGACACGCAGGATACGATGTGGGAGTGCTTCTCCCCCACACAAAGGGATATGAGTAGTAGGGATGTCTGTAAGGTGTTATCTAGAATTAAGGGTGTGTACTTTAATCATGTGTATATATTATGTGGATAAATGGTGGTTAGTAATATGTTGCCTGGAGGATGAGTGTGTGAAGAATATGAACGCAAAAAAGAAAGGCGCACCATTAAAAATGGGAGGTAATTTCATCGTTCGAGTATGCGTGTACTCTCCCTCATATATATATATATATATATATATATATATATATATATATATATATATATATATATATATATATATATATATATATATATATATATATATATATAATCTTTTCTTTCTTTCTTCTTTCTTCACCTTCCTCTTTGCCCCAAGATTGGGGTAAGGTGCTGTACAAGCATCGGAAAAGAAAAGCAGTAGAACATGACAAACGTCGAAAAAGAAAGCCCAGCCTTACCGCCCCCTCTATTCCTATTTAGTGTGAGCTCGTCACAGACAGAAAATCAACCCTAGCATCATAGGACCGCGACGGACCCTCACTATGGTAAATCACGTCAATGTAAGGGTTCATCCCCTGGCCCAGGTGGAACGCTATACCCCCTCACATACGCCCGCCATTCTCTCTATCATTGCACCTTTATTCTCGCCTCTGCCAAACTCACATTTCTCTCCTTCAGACATTCGTTCACCGACTCAATCCACGTGGACGTCGGTCTCCCAGCCGGTCCGTTCCCAACACACTCTCACTGCTTTTCTGTTATAACAACCAACCGACTTTCATTCATCACTTTCCACATGACCAAACCATCTCAACATACTCATTTATTCTCTCATTTGCCTTCTTCACACCACACAACTCTCTAATACGTTCATTCCTCACTTTATTAATTCTTTCCACACCATGAACTAAGATTGTCCATCTAGACACATTGTACTTTAGATCTATGCTTCTTATTCCAGACCATAGTCTCTACCATACAATAACACAGGTAACAACATACCCTCATGTAAGACTCTAGCGCACTCAAGACTTAGTCCCTTTACATTCACCAACGATTTAATTGCACCAGCCACCTTCCTGCCATTCACAACTTTTTTACTAAACTCTGCATCATCCGTTCCCTTCTCATCCAACACATACCCTAAATATTTAAACTCAGACACTTGCTCCAGCTGCTCATCATCTAACATAACTTCACACTGAGGACTGTCCTCACTCACAACCATATTCTTATCTACGTTTATTTTCAAACCCCTCCTTTACATATACCACTTAAAATCTCTCCACCAATCACCTCTCAAACTCTCTTCAGATTCGCCACACAGAACCAAATCATCCGCATATAATAGGTAGGGCACCCTCCACTCCTCTCCATTCTCCATCATTCTAACACCATTTCCTGCCATCCCCACCTCGAATTCTTTCATAACCCCATCCATATACACATTGAATAACCAAGGAGACATAACACAACCCTGTCTCACTCCGCTATTAATCCTAAACCAATCACCATTGACACCATTTATTCTTACACACGCTTCACTATCGTCATACATACTTTTGATTCCATTCAGAAGCCTACCACTAACACCATATATCACTAATACCTGCCACAAAGCTTCCCTATTAACTCTATCATACGCCTGTTGTAAATCCATAAAACCTAAATATAATTTATTCTTCTTCTCCCTCATATATATATATATATATATATATATATATATATATATATATAAATATTCTATTTAATCATATATATATATATATATATATAATCTATATATATTTATTCTTCTTTTTACTCTTTCTTACTCTCTCTTTTCTTTATATATATATATATATATATATATTATATATATATATATATATATATATATATATATATTATATATATATATATATATATATATTATATATATATATATATATATATATATATATATATATATATATATATATATATATATATATATATATATTATCCCTAAAATCCCCAGATTGGGGGTGAGTTACTCAACACCGTCCCATTTATACCCTTAAGTGAGAACTCGTCCCAGTCAGAAAAATCTCAAACGTACCACCCTCCCTCACAAAAACCCCGCCTTTCACTCGTTATGCACCTTTCTTCTCGCCTATGAAAAACCTACATTCCTCTCCTTCAGGCATTCCTTTACTGACTCAATCCACTTTTTTTTGGTCTCCCAGCCGGTCAATTCAAGTACACTCACCACTATACATCTGCTTAACCAACTGACTATCATCCATCCTTTCTATATGACCAAACCATCTAAATGGACTCTCGTTTATTCTCTCATTTACGCCTTCTTCACACCACACAACTCCCTAATGCATTCATTTCTCATTTTATCAATTTTTCTCACACCTAACACGCCCCTAAGATTGTCCATCTGAACACATTGTACCTTAGATCTATATCTTTTATTCCAAAACTATAGCACACTCAAGATTTAGTATCTTTACATCCACCAAGGATTTAATTGCATACATTACTTTCCAACAACATTCCGCATCATCCATCCAACATATATCCTAAATATTTAAACTCAGATACTTGTTCCAGGTGCTCACCATCCAACATGACTTCACACCGAGGACTCTCCTCACTCACTACCATAGCCTTACTCATATCTACATTTACTTTCAAACCCCTCCTTTTACACACCCTGACAAACCGCTCTATCAATCCTAACTCTCTCTTCAGATTCACCACACAAAACCAAATCATCCACATGCAATAAGCAGGGCCCCTCCACTCTCTTACATTTTCCATCATTCTAACACCTTCCCCTCCCACCCCTACCTCTAATTCTTTCATAACCCCCTTCATATACAAATTAAATAACCAAGGAGACATAACACATCCCTGACTCACTTCGCAATTAAAACTAAACCACTCAATTTGAACCTGATTTATTCTTATACACGTTTCACTATCGTCATACATACTTTTGAGTCCATTCAAAAGCCCACCACTAACACCATATATCAATAACATCTGCCATAGTTTCCCTATTAATCCTATCATACACCTGATGCAAATCCATAAAACCTAAAAACAATTTACTTTTCTCCTCTCTCATTTGTTTCAATGTAAAAATTTGAGCCACACATCCTCTACCACTTCTAAATGCACCTTGTTCTTCTTCTACTTCACCAATCAGTCCTTCAGTCACTTGACGTACTATTTCGGCCAAAATACCAGCATATATTTTGTTTACAACACTCAATAAACTAATTCTATTATAGTTCTTATGGTTCCCCTTAGCCTATTATTGCTCTCCACCAATCCCTCAACGGAACTATACCCTCCATAAACGCACATTGCACAACTTCAAAGATCCATTCAATACCATCTATCCCCCATTTTTGATCATTTTTCACTTGTAATTCCACCTATACCTGCAAATTTACCATTCTTCTACTTTCCCACTCTACCCATTACCTCCTCCCCAAAACATATATTTCTTCTTTCACCATAAAACCCACACACATTCACTATCATCTCTTCATTGCTACCAATGTTATGCAAATTTTCGAAGAGTTCCTTCCACACTCTCCTCACATCCATTTCATCAGTTACGAAAACTGGCATAAAATACCTTTAATTCCTTATCACTCAACTTGTTGAGAAGCACCAAAGGAAATTTTGATTCAATAAGTTCTGCGAAGAATTTCTCTTCATCTGATTCAAAATTTGCCTCTAAACCTTTTTCGTTTATTTTATTCAACAATAAAGAAACATTTTTCAGACTCATAAATTCCTAAAAAAGAAATTTAATATAATAATAAATAATAGGTAATAATAATAATAATAATAATAATAATAATAATAATAATAATAATAATAATAATAATAATAATAATAATAATAATAATAATAATAATAATAATAATAATAATAATAATAATGAAAAGTATGATTAATTTTGTATTGGTGAAGATGTTGAAATAATATGTGATGGATGTCAAATGAATGAGGGGGTTGGGGATGGGAATATCAGATCATCATGTTGTTTATGTATGATTAAGAAGTGGGGACATGGATGGAGAGGAAAGAGATAAGGAAGAAAGTGGAGAGAATTAAGAGATGAGAAGTTAAGAAAACAAGGTTCAAAGTTATAAGGAAAAGTATGTGAGAGCACTTGAAAATAAATCAATTGAATGTGAACAAGGTGAAACTGAACAAATCTGGATGCAAATGAAAGAAGATTTTGTTAGTAGTGCAAGAGAAGTATGTGGATGTGCTAAAGTAGGGAGTAAGGATATCAATAGCGAATGGTGGAATGAAGGGGATGCAGTGGTTAAAAGCCAATGATGAGGTCTCGAAAGAAAGATGGATGGAAATATATATAAGGAGGAAAAAAGGAAGACAAAGTGGCATACGTAGGAGGAAAATAGAGGTAAATAACAGTTTGGAAAGAGGATGAATGGAAGACTTATAAGGGAATAGGAAGTTCTTCCAGAAGAAAGTATGAAAGGTAAGGTTAAGAAAGTGAAAAAAAGGGAATTTTCAGAGAATAATGAATAGAGATGGAACTTTCATGACTGATGAAATTGATGTGAGGGGTGTGTGGAAGAACACTCCGAAAATCTGAAGAAATAAAGAGGTGATAGCGAATGTATGTGGGTTTGATGGTATAAGAAGAAACAGGTATTTTGAGAATAAGGTAATTAGTAGAGAGGAGGTAATAGGTACAGTGAGAAAGTTGAAGAAAGGTAAATCTGCAGGAATAGAGGGAATTACTTGTGAAATGATCAAGAATGGAGGTGGAATTGTGATTGACAGGATGTGGAAGTTGTGCAACAAAGCATTTATGGAGGGTATAGTTCCGTACGATTGGAGAAGGGAACTGCATAAACTATAGGGGGAATTAGCTTAGTGAGTGTTGTAGGGACTCTTGCAGCTAGGGCATTTCAGGGAGGAGTGTTTTTCGCAGTTGGAGCGGAGGAATTTCCACGTGTCAGACGTCGGACATATGGTCTGTGGAGACCGACAATATTTCTGGGGGTAACCAAATATATGGCACTTGAAACATCTTCTCGGGAAGGACGCATAGGTCCGAACAGTGTGCATGGTAAAACCAAGTTTTCCTTTGGATGGAGGGATAGGCACAGAGAAGGTAAGTAAGAGACGAAGGTTTGTCGTTGAGGGTATTCCTTACGTGGAGGGAACCGATAAACGTTCGGTGGTGGCACGTTGTTTTTCTGTAAATGAGTGAGAATGTCTTTAGAAGTATCTGAACAGAACTCCGGCGCATATATGGTTCCCGTTCACGTGTTACGAACATCGCCAGGTTTAAAAATGACAGGAATCGTCCCCAGTAGTAATAAGGAAGCAAGTACGTGGCTTTGGATCCTAGAGGCTGAACGGATCAAAAGAGAACCGTTCCTCATTGGCATAGCCTGTGGCTCAGTTGTTTGAAGAGCAGCTTCAAAAAGCATCACTAAGGAAGAGCTGGCTTATAGAAGTCAGTGGACGTGATGAGTCGAATGTAAATAAAAATAAAGCAGGTAGGAAGTAAGACTTGGGACCCTTGGACGGAAGGGGGTCTGAGAAAGCGAGCGTTGGAGTTTGTTTATTCTGGCTAACGTAAGTTCTGAGTAATTAAGTTATTCTGAGACCATAACAGCCACAGCTAGTCTAGACGGGGAAGTCCTGGAAACTGGTTCGTAATTTAGGTCTATTGGTTGGGGTGGTGGAGTACCAACCATTCCATCAATAAGGGCATCAAAGTCCCTATTGGTCGCTGGTCGATAATTGGTCAGGAAGGGATCGGGTTGGGGGGCCCGACAGATGGTGAATTCCGCCATTCTTTAAAGCGTTCTTTTCTTATTTTTAACCATAAAATTTCTCCTAGTGGACATCAGCTCCGTAATAAATAAACAAATATAGTACTACAAATGATGAATAAAAACATATATCCCCAGAGGGTAACTGCTGAAACCGCGCCAACCACAGGCCCAGAGCATAATACATCTCTCTCTTAGAAACTCGGCCACAGGTGTGGCTCTGAAAAAGCCTCCCGGAACTCTGCGTCCAATCCCAAAGATGAAAAATATTAGTCGTGCACCACATGGATAAGACACAAATAATAAATAATAATACCAAGTACTCGTGGGTCATATTTTGCCCACGGTACGAGTCCCCAACAATAGGCGGCCCGGAGAAAGGCGAGAATAACCAGTTTTTGACCTTTACCCCTCACCCACGGAGGAAGGAGGGCAAGATGGGCATATGATACACAGAGATAACAGCCCGATAAGCCACAAGATTTTGGGAGGGGATTGAGACACTTTCTCAGAAGAGATCAGGAATACCATAGCTTAGCTAGCGCGTATTTTTACATCCATGATATAGGCTGGCTATTTTGATTACCAGATGAAGGGATACAAAAAAAATAAAAAATAATAATAATAATAATAATAATAATAATAATAATAATAATAATAATAATAATAATAATAATAATAATAATAATAATAAAAGGAAGAACTACAGGAAGAAAAATAAGATAAAACCAAAGGCGAGAATAAAAAGAAAAAAAAAAGAAAAAAAATAAGTACAATTAATAATAATAATAATAATAATAATAATAAAGAAATGCTTCCCATTCCCTTAATTATTTATCTGTTTCTAACTTGAATAATAATAAATTTAAAAATAAATTTAACACACCTTCCCAAGTTGAGCATGTGACTTCTCCCCAATCATGGTTGGATTTTCGGATTTTATGATTTCAATGTTGACTTCCTCTTCATCAAACAATTCAACATCTAATTCTCTCAATTCTGACTTTATTATAAATGCCTTTTGATCTAAGTCTTCAATTTTAACACTTTCAGGTAAAGCAAAGTTTGTTTCATTGTGAGCAAAAATCTGAAATAAAATCAAAGGATTTCAGTAAGCTTAAAGGGATGTAATACAACAAAAATCAACCAGAGTTACCAAAAATTTCCACTGACAGAAAGTAACCAACCTCCTTTAAAGACCAACCCAACAGTCCAAAATGAAACTAACACAACAGGAAAGAGATGGAGTGGATAATGGATAATTTTTATAAAATTAAGAAAATAGAGAATATCTTAGAAGTTACTTTTAAACTAAATTGAATATTGCTATTTTTGATGATTAAAACCCAGTGTCCTTTAGGTTCACATGTTTTGAGTACAAGTCAGTCGATTGCAACCTTTCGATGAATTGCAAAATTATTTCTTCAAAATAATTTGCAAGTGACACTAATCAGGAAAAACCGGGGTTTTCTACCAGGGTTAACTCTAAATTTACACTAAATTATAGAGGGTTAAATCAAACAAAATAAAAAATATATATTTTAATTCCATTACTCCTTTATTTATAAATTGATGCAAAATATATAAACATACCTAAATATAATCAATTTTTTTATTATTTACTATGATTTCAAATTAAAGTTGAGGGCCAAATTATAATTTTTTCCGAGTTTTAACATAAAAATATTCGAAATTTGATATATCAAACGAATTAGAAAGAAATAAATATAATTGTTAAAAAATATTAATGTATTTATTTATTTGAAGTAAATATCTTCAAGAAATCAAATATTTTCCGAAATCTCTCTTCAAAGATTCTAGAAACTGGATTGATATATATATATATATATATATATATATATATATATATATATATATATATATATATATATATATATATATATATATATATATATATATATATATATATATATATATATATATATATATATATATATATATATATATATATATATATATATATATATATATATATATATATATATATATATATATATATATATATATATATATATATAACTATATATATATATATATATATATATATATATATATATATATATATATATATATATATATATATATATATATATATATATATATATATATATATATATATATATATATATATATATATGTATATATATATATACTTTAGAGAAGAAGCCCTTGGATTTTTTAGTATTATGCTTTACTGTCACTTCATTTTATTACTAAATGTACACAAATTAAAAACATTATTAAAGACACTTTTTTTAATGAAATAAATTTTAAAAAAGAAAGCTAATTTTCGTCGTCTCGACACGCGAGACCTCTTCAGGCTAGGGGACTGATTTCCTTCTTGATCTTCATCAGTTCAAGTGTGTTTCCAGTTGGTCTGCTATTTTCTTCATGATGTTGTTTAAATATTTTGATGTTTTCAGATATTCATTTTTGTATAAAGTGGGGATCCCATACTCAGGCCGAAAGTTTGTTTGTAATATTTTCCATTAAAAAATGAAATAAGTTATGTTGTAATGAGAGATGAATGAGCTGTTCTAATATATGAAACGAGAAGACCAATCTCTCATTACAACTAACTCTTTCACTGTGGCAAATATACAAACAAACTTTCGGCCTGAGTATGGGATCCCCACTGTCTCCCATACTCAGTAACATATATATGGAACTAACAGAATTTTATCATATTTTACCCCACCCTTTATTAAACAATAGTTTATGGATTAGATATGTAGATGACATTTTTGTCTCCCTCCCTCACAACACCAACACTAATGATGTCCTAAACTATATTAACTCTATTCATCCTTCAGTTCGGTATCGATAGAAATGCCTTCCAACAACTCTATCCTTCTCGATACCTTAATCACATGGAATAACAATTACTTGCAATTTACTATATATACAAACCAACATTCGCACCAAACTATATATATTGGCTATCTAATCATTCCCCAAACACAAAATTAGCTGTTCTGTCATCTCTATTTCTCCGTGCCTTTCGTATATGCTCTCCCCCTCTTCTAGCACAAGAAACTAAATACATCCACAATACTTTCAAATCACTTTACTATCCTGAGTTTTTCATCACAAAAGCATTTAACAAAGCAAAAAAGAGGTACTATATAGCACCTTTCCCCCGAAAAATAGCAACACCTCCTTTTTACCAATTCCTCAATTATTATTATTCGTTAAAACAAATATTACCAAAAATATTACCCTCATTCCATCAAATAACATCACCTTAAAACATTCTCAAAACCCCAAAACAGAAAAGAAAATCTCCCCAAAGCTGTATATATCATCCCCTGCAATACTTGCAATAAAACATATATATAGGTGAAACCATAGATTTGCAAGAAGAAAAAATCAACATACAGATGACCTGCACAAGGACAGCATAAATTCGGCTTTACAAGTCATAGGCGTAACACAGGCCACTCTATCAATATCAACAATATAAAGATGATCAAATATCAATCACACGAACCATCGCAAAATCATGGAATCCTTTGCATTATAATACTAACAACTACAATAGCATCCGGTGAAGTTAAGATAGATTTTATATAAAATGAATATCTGAAAACATCAAAATATTTCCAACAACACCATGAAGAAAATAGACCAACTGAAACACACTTGAACTGATGAAGATCCAAGAAAGAAATCCAGTCCCTTAGTCTGAAGAGGTCTCGCGTGTCGGGACGAAATTAACTTTCATCTAAAAAAATTTATTTCATTAAAAAATGAATTAGAAGCTGCAATGTTTTTAATTTGTTTACATTTAGTAATAAAATGAAGTGACAGTAAAGCATAATACTAAAAAGAATCCAAGGGCTTCCTCTCTAAAGTAAATATATCACTACGACAAAGTAGTTCTTAAAATATATATATATATATATATATATATATCTTTCTATACTACTCTCTATATATATATATATATATATATATATATATATATATATATATATATATATATATATGCTATATATATATATATATATATTTAATACAACTTATTCTTCTAGAAAATCAATTATTTTCTAAAAATTTCTTTAATATTTATTTAATTGAATTAATAAAATGTATTACTTTTTATAATTTAAGTAATTGATTAATTGAGAGTATATTTAATTTTCAAATTTAAGAATTGACTTACATTTCTAATTTTTAGCTAACCCGGCTAAAATTAGAGCAGCCCATTGACAAATTCATGATCGGTCCTAACTGCAACCTTCGATGTATTGCAAAGTATTTCTTCAAAAATAATTTGAAGTGAACTAATAAATATTACATCCAGGGCAAACTTTCATAATTTAACTCTGCTACTAAAAAATTAATGTGTATTATTATTACTGGGCTCAAAGGATGAAAACGTCCAATAGCCCATTTCTCGTCTATGTATTTATTTTTATATTAAATTGCTATTTTTAATGATAGTATTATGTAATACATACTAAGGCTAGAATTATTATTATTATTTTTTATTATTATTATTATTATTTAAAAATATTTAATGCAAACGTTTGGTGTAAAAAAAATCTTTGTAGAGAATGACTCATGTTTTTTCAACAATAAAAAGTTATTAAAAGAGGATGTGTAAAGAGCAGTGGATATTAGAGTTTATTTCTATTTATTTTTAAGATAACTCAATAAATAAATGAGAAAAATCTATGAAATGATTTTTGTTTTGGGGGTTCTAAACTCTTCAGAATTTTCTTTTAAGGAATAATTGTGTGAAGCTCAAATCTATTATTAACCATCATTCAAAATTAGAAATATCTACAATAAATTATATAGAAGAAGAAGAAGAAGAAGAAGAAGAAGAAGAAGAAGAAGAAGAAGAAGAAGGATTTCCCTTTCATTAAATATTACATTATTTTCGTTATTCTGACCCAAATTCTAAACATATATACTTTGTGATTGTTTTGTTCTATTTTTATGTTTTCAGTTTTTGTAGATCTTTACTTGATTTATTTTTGGTTTAAGCATGGTGAAGATGTGTTGACATTGCATCTCTATCTGCGTATATCTAACATGTGATGTCTTCTTTTTTTCTTTTTCTTATCTATGCCACTAATATATATATTTTTCTTGTCTTTTATAGTGTTTATGAATATGTCAGTTTTGAGGGTATTATGTACCTTGTTTGGCCCCTCAGGCTATTTAAGTTTATATTTAACTTAGGTCTAAGCAATGATAGTAAATCCAGTTCCAATATGTCAGCTTTACTCAGTCAGGTTTTAATGGCACCAAGTCAAAATTTGCTAAGCTGTGTCACAGGATTAGGTTTTTATTTGCCTAACTTACTAAATTTAGTTACAACTGTAAACTATACCGTATATAAGAAAGGTTTTGATGTTTGTTCGCCGTTCGACTTCTTTATTTATAAAACTAAGTTGAGGTTTGTCTAGAATAAACTAGCTTTAGTTTGTTTGTTTTTTTTCAGTTATAGCAGAGCATGGTTCTGTACGCTACGCTCTGAGGTCTTAGATGTTTTGTTTGTCAGTTTTTACTATGGGGACGGAAAGCGTGGTAGTGAGTAATGAGAGTCTGTCAAGAGAAAGGAGAGGAGAACAAGAAAGGATATGTCCGGGATTTAAGGGTGATGGGAATAATACAAATGAGTATGAGATGTGGAAGAAGAGAGTGGATTGGTGGTATAAGTTGGAAGGAAAGGAATATGACTGTCCAGGAAGTGTGATTTTGCTTTGAGTTTAGGAGAGAAAGCTTTTGAAGGTTTTTGTGATATTATTAGAGTTGGATGGTCTGGGGGAAAGGATTAAGAAGGTATAAAAAAAAGGTAAATGATGAACTGGATAAAAGATATGGAAAGGAACAACAGAGGGATAGGTATGATAGAATATTGGAATTTTTTCTACATCAAGAGAGGAGAAAATGAGAGGATGAGAGAATATGTGAATAGGTATGAGGTGATTGAAAATAAATGTAAAATGGTGGGAAAGGTTGATTTGGGTGATGATATGAAGTGTGTTCCTAATCTGTTGGAAGGCAGATGTGGACAGTAATTAAAGACAAATAGATGTTGCCATATTGTGGAAAGGATGCATGGGACTTTTTAAGACTTTTAAGGATTCTCTATTAAACGTACTTGAAGGTTAGGTTGGAAATGTTGAAAGAAGAAGTGAATGATTATTACAAATGAAGACAAGAAGAAGAGACAGGTGAAGAAAATAATACTTTGGTGGAAAAACAATAATGAATAAAAAGGATAAATATGGTCAAGTGATAAAAGTGTTGAATGCAGTTGTTATATCACCCCAGTACTGGAAATACCATGAGAGGACAGTACAGAAGGAGGGATGATAGAGGAGAAAATGTAGACATTGGAAGAGGTATGAGAATAGTAGAAGTAAAAGGTTATGAAAGACAATAGCAAAAAGGGTTATGGGGGAGGAAAAAGATAGATGACTGATGAAGCTGAAACAAAGAGTGGGAAATAAGATATTCTTAATGAAGTGTGAATGCAGAAGAAAGATGAATTGAACCGGTATGTGCAATTGTTGATACTGGATGTTCAAAAAATGTGATAGGTGAAAAGTGACTATAGGCAGAGTGATAGGAAGCATGAGCAAGAATGAAAGAAAAGTGATAAAAGAATTGATGGAATGGATGAATGTGAATTATGTTTTTGGGTATAATATACCTTGTTGCATAAGAGGGAGATGTTGTTATGAATGGAGGTTGTAAATGGTGATATGCTGTAGTTGCTGGGGTATGAATCCCTGAAAAATTTAGATGTTAGTATAATCTGAAAAATATGAGGTGACTATGGAGAGTGAAACTGGATAGCCTAACGGTCAGTTTAAGAAAAAATATGAAAGGTCATTTACAAATAGGTTTTAAGAGGTGTGAGGAAAGATGTTTGGTGGGTAAGAGATACGAAAGGTACGGTATGTTACAAAGAGGTGATAGAAGGCAAATAATTCATGTTACACTTGCAGTTTGGTCATCCTAGTAAAGGGAGGCTATAGGAATTGGTAAAGGACGCTTATGGTGATGAGTTTGAAAGTGAGAAATGTAAGAAGATAAAAGAATGCATAGAGGAGGTGAGTGTTGAATGTGATGTTTGTGTGAAATATAGGAAGACTCCCAGTCGTTCTGTGTTGGGGTTTTCCGCTGCAAAGGGTTTTTAATGAGGAAATGGATCTTGAAATAGAGGGGCAAAAGATTTTTTTAGTTATGATTGATTTTGGTACTAGGTTTTGTCAAGTGTGTTGGGTGAGAAGTAAGGAACCAAGAGAAATTGTGGAAAAAGTGTTAGAAAAATGGATTAGTATATTTGGGGCACCTAAAAGATTTTTGAGTGATAATGGTTTGGAGTTCCAGAATGAAGAAATGAAAAGTTTGTGTGAAAGGTTCAGTATGACTCAATGGGCAACTGCTACTGAGAGTGCTTGGAGTAATGGTCAATGTGAGAAAATGGTGAGTTTGTTGAAAGAGCTATGAAGAAAATGAAAGATGAGGGTGCTAGTAAGAGTGTGAGTAATTTGGTCAGTGACAGCTAAGAACAGTTTATTGGATAGGAGTGGGTTTTCCCCTAATCAGTTGGTTTTTGGGAAGAATGTTAGGCTGCCGAACTATACAACTGAGGAAGATGATAGTATGGGTGTTTTGGGAATTGAAGGGGAGATTTTGTTGAGACATTTGGAGGGTATTAGGTCAAGTAGGTTAACACATTCAACAGAAAGCAAAGGAAAGGATAAAGAGGGCAATGAAGGGCCAAATACGTGATCACCATCTGGAACTAGTTGAAACTGGGGAAAATGGATATTATAAAAGGGACATAGACAAAGAGTGGAGGGGACCTGCGAAAGTTATTGGTAGGGATGGGAAGACAGTTGTGGTGAAACACGGTGGTACGTTAAGGGACGTATCTAGGGTTCATATCACTAGAATAGCAGGTATACCTAAAGAAGTAGAGGTTGAGGAAGAGAAAAAGGAAGTGGACGCTGTGAAACAACCCGTTAGGAGTGGTGTTTTTGAGGATGAATTTGAGGAATATGAAGTGATCCGAACACCTGTGGAACATGTTGCTGAAGAAAGTGAAACTGAAACAGAAACTGAAGAGGAAGATCAAGAAGATGCTGAAGAGAGAAGGGTGGAGAGGATTAAGGTGGGTAAGAGGTACACATGCACGAATAAAGATACAGAGGAAAAACTAGATGTGAAAGTTTTAAGTAGGGCTGGTAAAGCGACCAGTAAAAAATGGAGTAATAGTTTTAACATACAGAATGTGAACAGTGGTGAGTGTAAGTGGATAGATTTTAATGATTATAAGGATGTAGATTTTTGTTTTAACACTTTCTAGTGTAAAATTTAATGCTCTTCGAATGGTCTGTGTATTTTCAATAGGTAAAAAATATTTTATTCTGATATACAGGGGATACGGGGGGGGGGGGGTGCAATTTTGAAAGTCATAAATGAAAAATCGCAATAACCTTTTTATTATTCATGCGATCAGCATGACTTTCGGAGCAAATATGGTTGGAGAAGATACACACATTTTATTTAGATTAATTTTTGTTGGAGAATGGATTTGCCTCTGTGCACAGGAAAATTTTAAAATTTTCAAACGTCAGCGGCAAACCCCTTGAGTTTACAAAACATTTATCTAAACAAAAAATGTGAACCTTGCCTAGTAGTATATGATCTAAAAGTTTCGTATTGATCAAACAAAAATATAATAATAATTAATATTTTTTTAGTAGCAAAAAAAAAAAAAAAAAAAAAAAAAAAAAAAAAAAAAAAAAAAAAAAAAAAAACTGGTGGCATGTACTTTTTTAATATTTACTCGATTACAATGAAACTTTTACAGCTTGTGTAACTACAAGTTACAAATATTTTATTTAGATTAATATTTGGTATGCATAACCAACAGTTTTGCCGCTGATCGCGAGAAAACTTTTGAAAACTTTGAAATGTTTTCCATGAGCAGCGACAAAACCGTTTGTATACAAAAATTTTATATAAACAAAAAATGTGTACCTTCCCCAATTATATATATGCTCTGAAAATTTCAAACTGATCATATAAATAAAAAAGTTTTCATGGTTTTTCATATTTGAGTTTTCATTTTTGAGTTGCCAAAATTTTTTTAATGATTGGTGTCATGCAACATTTTTATTATTCATCTGATAATAATGAAATTTTTATAGCCTTTATAACTCGACGATATACACATCTTTTATTTTGATAAATTTTCTGTACGCCCATTTGCTGCTACTTGCGGGAAAACTTTTTAAAATTTGTTTTCAAAAGCATTTGGTATACAAAAAATTCATCTTAAAAATAATATCTTTTCCAATTATATATGCTCTGAAAGTTTCATATTAATTGGATATAAAATAAAAAGGTTCTTGCGATTTCTTTTAGGGAAAAAAAAATAAAATTCAAATAATTGATGGCATATAACCTTTTTACTATTCATCTGATTAGAATAAATTTTACAACTTGTAAAAATTGGCGAGATACATTTTTCATTTATATAAATTTATTTGTATACTTAACATTTTGCCACTGCTCACAGTTCAACTTCTTTACTATTTTACTAAAAGAAAAAATTTAATGAGCTGCTATTTCGGGGTATAACAAAAAATCCAACACTATTTTATACTTTTCTTTTTTTGTTTTCAATTTTGTATACATTGAACTACATTTTGATGTATGATTCATGCAAATATAAAAACTTTTGGTATATTTCGGATAACTTTTAAATTTTATGGAGAAAAAAAAATGTGTGATTTTGCAAAAAAAAAAAATCGAAACAAATTTCTCTATATATTGCTGCTATTTGTAAGAAATTACATTAGTATTGCTATGCGCAATGTCCCCTCAAAAGTCAAACTGAAAGAAATCGATAATTGGGAAGCGAATGATGTTTTAAAAAGGGTCAAGGATAAGCGTCAGGGGAAGATATCGCTTAGATGGGTGGTTACTGAAAAGGTGAAAGAGGGTAAAGAAGTGTGTAAGGCAAGATTGATGGCAAGGGTTTTGAGGAAGAGGGAGAGGATTTAATAACTGAAGCACCCTCACTTGTTCTGGTGAAGTGTTAAGATTATGTGTAAGCATATAAAAAGGCAAGGATGGGAGTTTAACTCAATTGATATTAAATCACTGTATTTGCAAGGGGATGTGATTGGGAGGCGAGTGTATGTGATTCCTCCAAAAGAAGAAGAGTATATCTGGGAATTAAAGAAGACTGTATATGGGTTGAAAGATGCTGCAAGAGCTTGGTATGATAAAGTAGTTACTGTGATTGTTGAACTAGGGGGTGTAAAAAGTAAACTTGAACCTGCTTTATTTATGTGGAAGAATGATGGCTATCCGGTATCTGGCCGGATATCATGTTATCCGGCCGGATAACCGGATAATTACTTTCCTAGTAGGTTCTTCCTCGTTGGGGAAAATATTCAAAATAATTTGAAAAATTATATATATATATATATATATATATATATATATATATATATATATATATATATATATATATATATATATATATATAACATATATATAACTGCTATATATATATGCGCTTCCACAACTATATGGAGACTATACTTGTTTAGACTTTCGATGTTGGGTACCAATGTTATATTATTTTATTCATCATTTATGTTTACTGTACAATATATTTTATCTGAAATTTGGTGGTGACACGTTTCATAATAAATTATATTTATTATAACTTAAGCTTAAGAAAATTGAAAAAAAGTAAGAATAAAAAAAATTGTTGATTTCAAACTTTTATTCATGCATTTAAGCCTTTCAGTTTTTGTTAATTATTACTTATTTACAAAAACTTTAATTATATCGTAACTCTACAGCAAAAGTTTTTTATTTTATTTGTATTACTGAATTAGGATTTTTGAAAGTTTTTGTTTAAATGCTTCCTAGCATACTGAAAAATAGTTCGAACTTCAAAAGATAACGCGAAATTAAATCGAGAGGCATCGGTTCTCAAGCCTTAATCGAAAAGAAAGAAATGAGAAATATTAATTTCAAATTAATAGATTTCAAAATTCTTAAGTTTCTCATTTACAAAAATTATATAATGCGCGATAAAAAGTATGATGGTTTTTTATATATATATATATATATATATATATATATATATATATATATATATATATATATATATATATATATATATATATATATATATATATATATATATATCTTTTTTTTTTTTTTTTTATTATATATATATATATATATATATATATATATATATATATATATATATATATATATATATATATATATATATATATATATATATATATATATATATATATATATATATATATATATATATATATATATATATATATATATATATATATATATATATATATATATATATATCTTAGAAGTAAATATATATATATATAACAACATATATATATATATATATATTTTTTTTTTTTTTTTATTTATTTATTTCTCATATATATATATATATATATATATATATATATATATATATATATATATATATATATATATATATATATATAAAAAATTTTTTTTCTCATATATATAATAATTAAAGAACTATGAATAAAATGCTGATGTTGTTATTTGAGTACTAGCTTCTGGTGAAGTTTGAAGTTCATCTTCCTCTAAATTTGATTTTTTAGAACTACTACTAGATTTTTCGTTTTTGTAAACGGTTGAATGTTTTCCTTCTACATGGTTCCATAATGGTTTAGTTGAGTATGCTTTTGAATTTTTACCACGACTTATAAATCTTCCCGAGTTGGTTTTATCACATAGTAAGCATTCAGCTGCATTGGCCTTCTCGGAATTTATTTTAAAATATTTCTACACGTTAGATTTTAAGTTTTTGACAGTGACCATTGCTGTTGGCTATAGTAATAAAATAATACTAAAATCGAAAAGAAAAAATAATTTAATATATATATATATATGCATATGTATATATATATATATATATATATATATATATATATATATATATATATATATATATATATATATATATATAACATATATATATATATATATATATATATATATAGATACATTAGCCACAATGCACGTGAGACACCCTGCCAATAGTCGAAAAAGAGAAAAGAAAACCCTAAGCGCAGAAAGCTAATAGGAAGGAAGTTGATCGACTGATCAGCAAGCGCCAGCCCAGCCGTTGCGCAACTCTTTTGCAGAATTACAAGAAGGCAGGAATTACAAAAAGAAGGAAGGACACTGGATACTCTATCGTCACTAAAGGACTATCTATATGAAATAAATGAACCACAATAATTCATATAAAAATATATAATTAAAAAAATAATATGTCTGGACTTGTGCAATGCACGGGTTGGTTTAATGAGGAGAAAATAGATTTTAATATAGATCAATATACCTATATAAATATAGTATATATATATATACTAAATAATTTAAATAAATTGTACCTATATGAAAAATTCGTTTTTGGAGTTATTTATTAAAGTTAATAATTATTAATTCAAGAAATCAAAATACACATATATAGGCTATATATTTAAAGTTATATATAAAAAAATATGATACGATTATAAATTTTCAATTATATAAATAGTCAATATCTAATGAATCGTAATTATACAAGATAACTTATGTGTTAATTAATATACCTATATAAATATAGGTATATTTTCTGAGTTTAAATAGTTTAGATAAAAAATTTTATGAAATATATTAGTTAAATAAAAATAGAGAATGTGACAACCCTAATAATTGAAGGATGATTAATACATTCGTGAGATCCAAAATATGCATATATATAAATATATGTATATTTAAGTAATTCAAAATTAAACAAAACATGAAGTTACAAACAAACAATAAAGTCAAAGCTTGTTAAAAATCTTACAGAAATTTTCTTATAAAATAAATTTTTTTTTTAAAAATCACAGGATAGCCTATACTCTAAAAAACAATAATGAAACTTAAAAAAAAAAAAAAATGATTTAAGTATTTAGGAAAAAAGTTAGACGAATCTCAAAGTTTAAAATTTTCCTATAGGCTTTCTTATAAAACAAATTAGTGGGCCTCGTGCTCGTTTCAGGGCCATCCTAGTTCAGGTTATTAAGATTTGATAATACTATGCATTTCTCTGTAGCTTTCCTAAGAAAACTTAGGTATCATAACCTGAACAGAGGGCCTGAAATGAGACCTAACCTTGATGGATCAAAAAATGAAAAGTCTATAGAGTTTAAGACATTATTAAGACATTAAGAATATTGAGACAGTAAAAAGCCACATGCCTCTCTAGACTGTCCCAATCAACTAACCAAACAAGCTCATGCAAATCCACAAAACACCCTAGGGCTTGTCAAATTACTGTAACTAAAAATCCACCAATTTGGCTAAGTCAAAAATAATGATATATATATATATATATATACATATATATATATATATATATATATATATATATATATATATATATATATATATATATATATATATATATATATATATATATATATATATATATATATATTTTTTCTCTATATATATATATATATATATATATATATCTTTATATATATATATATATATACTATATATATCAATCAATATGTACGCTATATATATATATATATACATACATACATTTCTGCCCCTGGCCCACCTTATTGGAGGGGCCACACCGCCTCCAGAAAGCCGGCCACTGCTCTTGGGCGGTTCCACAGGTCAAGAAGAGAAGTAACAGCGAAGGTGGTACGGGGAGCGTCGAGGGCGGGGCACTCCAGAAGGAAGTGCTCCATTGTGTCCGGGGATATACGACATCTAGTGCAGATGGGGGATATAACGTTGTCGAGTTTGAATTTATATTGCATAAGATTTGGGTGGTGGCCTGATCTGCTCCGGGCGAGGTTAATTTGGTTTCTTCTGGACAGTGATTCTTCTATAGGGGAGATGTTTGGGGACGGGGTGTTTAGTAGATTGTTATTGGGGTGATTTTGTAGATATGTGTTTAGTTAATTGTGAATGGATGTGAGAGAGCCAAGACCTATTTGGGGGTGGGGAGGAATGTTGTTGTAGATGTCATTACTAAAAAGTTTGGCTGAGTGAGGAGGATTTTTAGTCTGTGTCGGGGGGTTGGGTATTTGGTGGCAAGGATGGGTTGGATTGAGGCGTTTTCTGGAAAAATTGTGTCCCTACCATCTTCAAGTGGGTAGGGATGGGAAGGATGTGTGTCTCGTCATGTAAATGCTGGATGGGGGTTGTTTTAGTACATCCAGTGATTATTCTTAGGGCAGTGTTTTGTGTAACTTGCAATTTATTTATGTTGGATTGTGATAGTGCTGAGAACCATGCGGGGGAGGCATAATTTATATTAGTTCTGAGGAGTTGTTTGTAGATTGTGGTAAGGGTGTGTTTTCTGTCGCTGAAGTTGTGTTGGGAGAGAGTTCGGAGGGTGTTTAATTTCGTTGGGTTGAGGAAGTAATTTGGTCGATGTGGGGGAGAAAGTCATATGTGTGTGTCGTAAGTGAGTCCTAATATTTTTGGGGTTTTGTTTAGGGGAAGGGGGTTGTTGTTCAAATAGACTATTGGGTGGAATGAGGATTGGTGGCGGTCAGTGGTTAGGAGGGTAATGGAGGATTAGAGAGGGATTGGAAGCTGTCATTCTATTGGTGAGTAGCCAAGTTTCTAATAATTGTAGGTATTCTTGGGTGTGCTGAGTGGCTGTGTTTACAGTGGATGTTGGGAAATGAGACTGATGTCGTTTGCGTAAGTAATTAGTTTGGTGGATTGGTTGATAAGGGTGGGCAGATCTGCTGTTAAGAGATTGAAGAGGAATGGAGAGAGAATGGCGCCCTGTGGTACGCCGTTTTGCAGTTTGATGGAGTGTGAGAGGGTGTTTTTATGGAGGACTTTGGCATATCTATTGGTAAGGAAATTTGAAAGCCACTTTTTATCATTGTTTTACCCTATTCTATATGATTTTTTGTATATAAGGATATATGTGGGGATAGTGTCAAAGGCTTTGTTAATGTCGATGGCTGTAAGTATGGATCTGTGTGATGGGGATTGGTTGAAGCCATTAATTATGTGTGTGTGAGGGAGGTGAGGGCTGTTGTTGTTGAATGGTTGCCTTTAAATCCATGTTGGAATTCTGGGAGGGTGATGTGTGGGGATATTTTTTTAATATTAGTTTCTCCAGCAGTTTGCTGATGGTGGAGAGAAGAGATTGGGCGATAGGAGGATGGGGAATGGGGGTCTTTTTAAGGTTTCAATTTTGGGATAATGAATGCTTGTTGTTTCCAGATTGGGGGGTATATAATTGAGTTTCCAGGATTTGTTAAAGATTTCTGTGATGAGAGAATTGCTTTTCCTTCTAGGTGTTTCAGGTGGAAGTTTGAAATTGAGTCTGGTCCAGTTGTTGGTGAATTTTTAAGGGTTTTGATTGTCTCTGATATCATGTTGATTGTAAAAGGAGGTGGAGGGTTGTGATCTGAGGGAAGTTTTTTCAGTTGTTTTTTTGTTAACCTATTAATGGGAGAGTAGGTTTCACGGGAGATATTGGCGTAGTGTTTTGCGAGGCTGTCTGCTTGTTGTCGGGCAAGGATGGGGATTCGTGTGAGGGAGGGGGGTTGTTTTGTAAGTTGTTTGTTTTTTTGATAACCTGCCAGGTTTTCTTATTATCAATGCGTGAGATGTTGTTTTGTAGGTATTCTGTAAACTTGTTAGTAGTGTTAGTGGTTATGAGATTAGAGATCTGAGTGTTTAGGTTAGTTATTTGGTTAGTGGTTAATGTGGTGTATGATCAGTGTTTTTAAAGAGAGTTTCTATGTTTAATAAGTTGACTGATTTCGGGAGCTAGTTTGGAATTATAGAATTTTCTGTGGTCCTTAGGTATGTTAAGATTAGCTGATTTGATGATTGTGTTGTTTAAATGAATGATGGAGGTGTTTAAAGATGTTATGTCATGTATTGTTGTAAGGTTTATATGGGATTCGATATGGTTAGTAAATTCTGTCCAGTTAGCTTTTTTGTAGTTAGTGAATGTGGTGGTCTTTTTTTTGGGAGTTTGGTGGGGGGAGGTCAGAGATATGAGGATGGGGAGATAATCTGATTGTAGGTCGGTGGTTGTGTCCTAGGTTAGTCTGTGATGTAGGAAGGGGGAACAAAATATGACGTATGGTGAGGTGGGGGATTGGTTGGCTTGGGGAGGGATTCTGGTGGGGAGTTTTTTGAGTTAAGGATATTCAGGGATTCCAATTCATTAAGGGATATGGTTACCCCGAAGATCGGATGAGTAGTCTTCGTACCGGGCAGTGTGGTGGGCGTTTAGGTCACCTCCAAGGATGAGATTTGGGTATGTACCTATTGTTGATAGAAGTGAGGTAATTTGGGGGCGGGTTTTTAGTGGTAGGGTGGCGAATATAAAGGTTGAAGATGTTGTAGGTGGTCTTGTTCAGGAGTATGGAACAAGATTGGGATTTTATTAATGCAGCGGGGAGTGGTGTGGAAGTGTTAGTAGTTGTATTATGATATGGTATGCTGTTATGGATCAGTGTTAAAAGGGAGTGGTGAGGAGGTTGGGCAAGGGAATATATGGCATCGTAACCATAGAATGTGGGGAGAGGGGTGTTTTGGGCGAGGGAGGCTTCTTGTATGATAGCTATGTGGATATTGTGTTTTTTCAGGAAATGGTTAAGTTCTATGGATTTGTTGCTTAAGCCATTGATATTGAATTGTACTTAGTTGAGTGTTTGGGGATTAGGTTTGGTCGGAAGGGGTTTTGGTTTGGTGGTGTGGGGATATATATATATATATATATATATATATATATATATATATATATATATATATATATATATATATATATATATATATATATATATATATATATATATATATATAAGGAATTTATATATATATATATATATATATATATATATATATATATATATATATATATATATATATATATATATATATATATATATATATATATATATATATATATATATATATATATATATATATATAATAACCAAACCATCCACATGCATTAATAACTAAGTTATGGTCCCACATGCAGTCTAACATTAATAACTACTGTAACTAAAAACCAGCCAATTTGGCTTCGTCTAAATATACTATATGATACCCAACCCATCCATATACCTATCCAACCCTTTCTTAAATATTGCAATCGAGTCACACTTGCTCTCAACATTCTGTGGCAGACCATTCCAAAATTTAACAACCCTATTACTGAATGCATGCTTTCTTATATCAAGATGGCATGCTTTCTTCATAATTTTCTTATTATGCCCCCTGGTCACCTGTCCATGCTCTACTATGAAAAATTTATTGGTCTCTGCATTATATAGATGTAAATATTTTGTAGACTTATCATGTCCCATCTGAGAAATCGCCTTTCTACAGAAAACATTCCTAACTCCTTCAGCCTCTCCTCATAGCTCTTACCCTCAAACCCAGAAATCATCCTTGTTGCCCTACATTGCACTCGCTCTAGCATATCTAAGTCTTTCTTTAAATAAGGGGCCCAAACTTGTGCACAATACTCTATTACTGGCCTAACATAGCTATTATACAGTTTACTTATTACTTCCTTGCTTTTGTAAACAACCATATTGCTATTTATTATGCCCAGCATCTTATTAGCTTTATTTCTAGCTTCCAAACACTGATTAGCTACTTTAAATTACTCCTTATAATCACACCTAAATCTTTTTTTTTTGGTCCACAGATTCAAGCCAATCCCCATTCGTATCGTAATCAAAAACTGTTATTTGCGTAACCTAGGTGAAGAACCTTACACTTTTTACTATTAATTCATTTGCCACTTTTCTGCCCACAGAAGTTTATCAAGATCATTTTGAATCTTTGTACATCCTTCACTTTCCTAACTGTGGTGGCCACTTTAGTATCATCTGCAAACTTAGAAACCTTGCATTTAAGTCCCTGGTCTAAATCATTTATATATATGAGGAACAATAGTGGCCCCAGCACTGAACCTCTGTGGGACACCACTCTTCACTATTTCCCATGATGATTTATTGCCATTTAGTTGTACACACTGTTTTCTATTTCACAACCACTCTTTAATCCAACCATGTACCACTCCGCCTATACCACATTGCAATAACTTCTTCATCAGCCTTATGTGGGGAACCTTATCAAAAGCTTTGCTAAAATCTAAATATACAATATCAACTGGATCTCCTCGGTCGATGCAGTCAGTAATGTATTCATAAATTCTAAAGGTTTGTCTGACATGACCTACCCTTTCTGAAACCGTGCTGGGAGTCATACAATACCTTGTTATCTTCTAAATATTTCTCTATGTGACCTTTCATGGAGGACCTTTACAACCAGAGATGTTAGGCTAACTGGCCTATAATTTCCCAAATCTTCCTTACTACCTTTCTTATAAATAGGCACAACATATGCTGTTTTCCAGTCATCTGGTACCTCACAAAATGTTATAGATTGCTTAAAAATCAAATACAAAAATTGCCTTTACATACTGGGTACTACCCTCTTTCAGAATTCTACCATATATATCAGGGCTGCAGCTTTACTTGGGTCAACATGTAATAAGCGTTTAATATCTTTTATCAAATTCAAATTCTGTAAGTCTATTTTTTACATGCATACAGAACTATTAGTCTCCAAGCTATTATCTAATCTTTCCTCAGTGAAACACTGAAGCAAAATAAACATTGAAAATGTTGACCAACTTATCTCCTTATCTGAACTCACTAAATTTTCATCAATTTTAATTGGACCAATTGTCCTATTCTTACTTTTAAATTTATAAAAGCTAAAAAACTTCTTCAGGTTCTTATTACTATTCCTTGCTAAATTAATTTCTGCCTCTCTTTGTCTTTCTTACTGACTGGTTAAGTTCATTTCTATTTTTCCTATAATTTTCTAAATCATCTTCCCTATTACTACCCTTAAATATTTTTAAAACATCTACGCTTTCATTAATTTTCTCTCTTATCTCTCCCATTCACAACAGTGGGGTATGATATAGCATGGTTTATCTTTAAAACATACTGACCGAATATTCATTAAAATTTGCTTAAAAAGTTTTTACATGATAAAAACAGTTTTGGTCTTTAAACTCTTTATCCCAGTCAGTTGCTTACTAAGCATGTCTCAAATTTGGTAAAATGGCCATTTAGGAAATCTAAGATCTTTCCTTATTAACTTGCAATTTAGGCCCAATATCATATTTGTAACAACTCCAAATATATTATGATGATGACTAAGTCCTAAATTCTCTTCAACTCTAACATCATCCACCATACTTTCATCATTAGTTAATATTAGGTCTAATAGTGCATCGTATCTTGTGGGTTCTTGGACCATCTGAGTCCAAAAAGTTATCTAGTACCTGTTGCCGAATGCAGAACTACTATGGTCCATATTAGACAAAGAAATCCCAATGAATGCCAGGAAAATTAAAAATCGCCTATTATGACTATACCTTTTTCTTTACTGTGGCATGCTGTCAATTTCTTTCACAATTTCCGTGTCTAATTCTTGACTGGCCAGGAGGTCTATAAAATAGAATTATATATGAATTATTATACATTTAGATACTACCCACACCGATTTAATATCATGATTAATTTTAAGTGATCATTATTTAGATTGAATATTGCTTTTAGCATAAAGCGCCACACCACCACCTTCTTTCCTCTATGCTGGCATAAATAAAGTGAATATCCATCTATTTCATATTCCTGAAAGGAGTCTCCATATAATTCTTCATTAACCCATGCCTCAGTTATGCAAATAATGTCTAGATTCTCATTGATGGTATAACTAATCAGCTCATCTTTTTTATTTCTAAGGCTATGAGCATTTGTGTAAAAACATTTGAAACTCGAAATGTTGTTATTTTTATTGCTATCATTATTTGAGCCTGTAACAACACTAACTTTATTTATCTCACACTATTACAGTTACCATTGCTATTATTCGTATCTAGATTTAGCCCACCACCCCTAACTTTACCTAGTTTTTGCTAAACAAGTCTCCAAGCTGGTAAAAAGCCCAACACCTTTAAGACTCAAGTGTACTCCGACTTCTGTAAAAAGATCCTTGTTCATAAATTCTTTTCACAAATCCATAGACCTAATATTTTCTGAAAAACATATAATTTCCTATGCCCATACCATTACCTAAAGCCCTACTCCCCCATTCCTGACCTGCACCTAACCTAGGTAAAATCCCAAAAATCATTGCACCTTCTTCCACTAGCTTTCATCTTCTGAATCAATCTCCTATAATCTACTATTTATTCTTCTGACCTTCTATGTCCTATATCATTTGTACCCACATACACAATCACATCTGAATCAACATTTGTAGATCAATCTCTCTATCTATCCTATCCAAGATATCACTCACTCTGGCACCTGGATAACATACTCTCAATCATTTCTTTTTATTCTTATTTTGAAAAGTCCTACCTAGGTATCGTATCATAGAGTCTCCAATTAGCAATTTATCAGTCTTCCCTTTAGAAAACTCAACATTACCATTGGCATTCTCTGATCCCTCCCCATCTGGAAGACAGTCGAACCTGTTACTGCAGGTCACAGGCTGACTGACTTTATCGAGATCCTCATCTTTAAATTGTTTTCTAATTTCTACAACTCTATATTCATCTACCAGACCTATTATCAACTACTTTATCCTTTTCCCCTCTCATCTTCCTTCCTAGGTGAATCACTATTCCTGTCTACCCCAATATCCGCTCCCTCCTCGCCTCAAACATCCCTACTAACTTTTTTCCTAATACTTCCCTCCTTTCTCAACTCAAGTACTTCTTCTTTCCAATCCATGCATATTTTCACTCAGTCTTGCAATCTCCTCCACTTAACAACACATTCTCTGCATTCAAAAACAGACAGGGCAGCTATTCACATATTCACCTCTTACAGTCCCACAAGTTATCACACAGAGCATACATACTTTAAATTATTGTTAGCTTACTACCCTGTACCTATTATTTTACCAACTATAGTTTAAATATCACTAAAGCCTAAAAATATATATACTAATATAATATAAAAATTTAAACAAGCCTAAATTTAACTTAGCATAGGCCAGGGATATATAAAAATTATAAAGTAAGCCTTAACTGTAGTCTGTGACTGGGAAACTTAATTTAATTAAATTATCACTAAATTAAAGTAACAATTATTAAAGACTGTATTTAAATACAGAAAGTCTATTTAAATCAGGAAAATATAAACCTCCACACAGAAAACAGTAAATCTCTTACCTATGTTAATCGTGTCATAGAGTCCCCAATTAGCAATGTTTCAGTCTTCCCCTTTAGAAAACTCAACATTACCATTGGCACTCTCTGATCCTCCCCCATCTGGAAGACAGTCCGGGCGGCCTGGGTCTGGGCTGACTGACTCGAAAGTCAGTCGGCCTGTAGGCCTGCTGTATTCGACTTTATACTCAGATGAGAAGAGATCAGAAGTGCCAATAATCAAAAGGAAAGATAACTGTGCAAATGGGACTATGTTTCTGATACCTGAAATAGAACTTTTCAAAAGAATAAAAAGAAAACGATTGAGTATGTTATCCAGGTGCCAGAGTGGGTGATATCGTGGATAGGATAGATGGAGGAATGATTCTACAAATGTTGATTCAGATGTGATTGTGCATGTGGGTACAAATGATATATAGGACACATAGAAGGTCAGAAGAATTAATAGCAGATTATAGGAGAGATTGATTCAGAAGATGAGAGCTAGTGGAAGAAGGGTGCATGATTTCTGAGATTTTACCTAGGTTAGGTGCAGGTCAGGAATGGGGAGTAGGGCTTTGGAATTAATAAATGAAGAGGTTAGGAAATTATGTTTCAGAAAATATTAGAGTTTAACTCAGATGGTCCAAGAACTACAGATGATGCCTACTAGACTTAATATTAACTAACGATGAAAGTATGGTAGATGAGTAGAGTTGAGGAGAATTTAGGACTTATTGACCATAATATGATTAGATTTATTAATATGAATGTAATATCTGGGCTTTAATTGCAAGTTAATAAGAAAGATCTTAGATTTCCGAAATGACGATTTTACCAATTTCGAGATATGCTTAGTACAACTAACTGGATAAAGAGTTTTAAAGACCAAAACTGTTTTATCATGTGTGAACATTTTAAACAAATTTTAATGAATATTCAGTCAGTATGTTTAAAGAAAGAAAAACCCATTAGGGTGGCAAGAGAAAACCTGTTTGGTGGAATAGAGAAATAAGAGAGAAAATTAATGAAAAGCGTAGATATTTTAAAATATTCAAGGAAGTAATAGAGAAGATGATTTAGAAAATTATAGGAAAAATAGAAATGAACTTAACCAATCAATAAGAAAGGCAAAGAGAGGCAGAAATTAATTTAGCAAGGAATAATAAGAATCTGAAGAAGTTTTTAGCTTTTATAAATTTAAAAAAGTAAGAATAGGACAATTGGTCCAATTAAAATTGCTGAAAATTTAGTGAAGATAAGGAGTTGGTCAACATTTCAATGCTTATTTTGCTTCAGTGTTTACTAAGGAAAGATTGGATAATAATTTGGAGACTAATAGTTCTTGTATGCATATAACAAAGAGCCTTCAAAATTAGAATATGAAAATCTCATACAAAATATTATGAGATACAAAAGTGAAATTCTATCCTTGGATGAGGAAATAATAGGCTTACATGATGAGGCTAAAGATATGGAAGAGCAAGAATCTATTGACTTGCTTTACCAGAATGATGTATCATTTATCAACTTTTTTAGGCTCAGAAATTAAATCTACAAATGTATAGGGTAACTTCAGAGTCCACTGCAACCTTAAATTCAATAACTATTAAATTAGAAATTAAATTACTACTCCTATACTTTCAAAATCTAACTTACGTTAGATCAAACTGTGTAAGTCCCACAAGATAGGAACTGTAAGTTTCATAGGAGGGGGCTACAGCTCAGTGATAATACTATTTTTAATTAAGGGAACTTAAATTTAAAGACACCAAACAAATTAGTGAAATGTTATAAAAGAAAATAAGAGAATAGGAGCTTACCGTAATTTTATATACATCCGGATAAATCCTAAGGTGATGTTTGATGATTACAATTGACATAAAAGAAACGAACGTTCTTCACCGTGCACGGGCTTGAAAATTACACAGACTGAGTTAATACAACCTTCTTCCATGAACTTTGGAACAAAAAAAAAAAAGAGAGAGCCCTGGCCATCTCGCTCTTCTGATATGACATCATGGATTATAAGAATTGCGTCATGAGTGGTATGCCTTCATTTATCCTTCTCCCCCGCTCCCTCATCTCCCTTTTCTCAACAACAAATCACCAATTCCCTTGGTGTCCAAATTTTCGATAACCTCCGGGGGGCAAAAGAAAAGAAAAATTGATGATTTTTCTTTTCGCACCTCCATCATTGAGAAGGCCAGGAAGAGGACAAGAAGGACCACTCAAGACAATTAATTTTAGAATTATAGAATTAATATTTATATCACCTTGTAAGTGAATAAATTAAAATTAAAGACCCAAATTGTGGTCTTATAATCAATTTATTGTTTATGACTAAATTATGTCACAAAATTCATTTAGACCCAAATTGTGGTCTTTAATGAATTTTCAAGAATTAAAGAATTAAAGAATTATGTCATAAAATTCATTTAGACCCAAATTGTGGTCTTTAATGAATTTTCAAGAATTATCTAAATTTTAAAAGAATTTATATGGGCTCAAGACAAATTGTTTATAGTAACCCATAAGAATTTTTTAACATATTTATGACTAAAATTATGTCATAAAGTCAGTCATGAATTATAATTTAGAATTATTTAAACCTAAAATTTAAACCTAATTAATCACTAAGAATTTTTTAAACCTAATATTTTAAAATTATATAGAAAAATTTCACAAAAGAAAGGTGTTGCATTTTTTTTTTTCTATTTTGTACATCATCCTCACCTTTATTTCATGAAACTTTAAATTACACCCTCTCTAATTTTGTCCTTCAGAAAAATATTAGCCTTTTCAGCTGCTGCTCTTTTTGGGCGAGCTGAATTAATTAATGGGCTATTGGAAGGAACTGCTGGAGGGGTTATGTCAACATTAGGTATTGTTTCATTAGTGGATCTAAGTGTGGTCTCTAATGGGTAAAGAAGTGTGATGTCTCTTGTTGTTATGCCTGTGGCGGTTTTTAACCGAGCAACTCTACTAACCCCATCTTCCCCAGTCAGGAGTTCTATAACTCTACCAAGTGCCCAGGAAATACGTGGAGTTGTGTTATGAATTAGGACAACATCACCCACTTTAATAAGATTTTCCCATGAACCCACATTGTCTTTGTGAAATTGTCGCAAAGACAAAAGATACTCATTTGTCCACCTATCTGTGAAGTGTTTTTTGGATTTTAAGCGATTTTTAAGTCTTTCTAAGAATTGATCTCTATCAACCAAAAAATCTATATCATCCTGATCTATATCTTCAGGCATTCCATCATTTGACCTACCCTTAAGAAGATGATTAGGGGTAAGAGATTCTGGTGAGTTAAGATCATTATTTACATAAGTTAAAGGGCGGCTATTTACAATATTTTCTAGTTCTGTCAAAAGAGTTAATAATTCAAAAAAATTAAGGTGTCTAAAACCTACAGATTTTTTAAGACAATCTTTTACAGTTTTTATGCAACGTTCCCATATTGACCCATGCCATGGACTTTTCACAGGTATATATTTCCATTTAATGTGATTTTGTTCTAAATGAGAAAGGACTGGGGACTTTGATAAAATTTGATTAATTAATTTTTCACCTTTTTGAAAATAAAGGGCATTATCTGTCCATACAATTTTTGGGGTATTATATCTTGCACAAAATCTTCTAAAGGCTGCTAAAAAGGATTCAGCAGTCAGATCTTCAACTAAATCTAAGCTAATTGCCCTAGAAGCTGAACAAGTAAATAAAATTATATATACTTTTATAGTACTTTTATTAAAAGTTACTGTAATACTTGAGGTATAATCAATTCCTGTTGAGGAAAAAGGAAAATCTAAAGTTACACGTTCCACAGGAAGTTGTGGTGGATTTGGTGTTTTGAAAGCATGTGAATGGATCCTTTTACAAAGTACACAGTCTTTTAATATAGACTTGACAGTTGCTCTACCTTTTGGGATCCAATAATTTTTTCTAATTTCTGTTAAAGTATGATTAACACCCATGTGGTATAATTTCATATGAATATTTCTAATTAAAAGGAATGTGAAATGAGAATCTCTAGGCAATAGTATAGGATTTTTAGAGGCATAAGAAAGTTTGGCTTTCTCTATTCGACCTTTACATCTTAATATACCATTATGATCTATGAATAAATTAAAATCAGAAATTAGTGGAAGGTTGGAATCAGGCTTCCATTTAGCATTTGTTTGTAGAAAATTATATTCTTTATTAAAATGTACTTTTTGACTGTAAGTAATCCAATAATAAATAGGAGTTAAACTATTATAATTCTGTTTCCTACATTTATAAATAAATTTGAGACAATAACCAGTGATTCTAATTAATTTATTATAATTTGAATAAGAACTAAGGTCTAATAAAGAATCTGGTTTTGATGGTAATGAAGAAACTTTACCCAAATTACACATAATTGGGGTATCTTTCCAAGTGATAGGATCTAGTAACAATTTTGGTCCATTAAACCAGGTCTTATTATTTTTAAGTAATTTAAAACTAATACCTCTAGTAATGTAATCTGCAGGATTACAGTTAGTAGCCACATACCTATAATTAATTTCACAAGTTGATTTACTGATTTCTTCTAATCTATTTTTAACAAACACATTTTTAGTGGTGAATAAAGTACCTTGATGTAACCAGTTCAAACATACTTGACTGTCAGTCCATAAAAAAATTTCAGAAATGTTCACACCACTTAATAATTCTAACAGATATTTAATAAGTTTTACACCCAGGCATACAGCTAATAATTCTAATTGAGGTATAGTTCTTTTCACTTTTAAAGGTACAACCTTTCCTTTTGAAAACAGTAGGTTAGGTTCCAAGCCCACTAAGTAAGCTACACACCCATAAGCTTGCATACTTGCATCTGCAAATACATGCAAAGAATGATTTGTGTTTCTAGAACCCATATACCTTTTAATTTTTATGGTTTGAATTTTATTTAAATCTTTTGCAAGTTTTTGCCAATATTTAAAATCATCATTTGATAATGTTGGCAAAAACTTGCAAAAGATTTAAATAAAATTCAAACATAAAAACAAAGACTCTCATAATTTATAAACTTACAATACCTCAATTAGAATTATTAGCTGTATGCCTGGGTGTAAAACTTATTAAATATCTGTTAGAATTATTAAGTGGTGTGAACATTTCTGAAATTTTTTTATGGACTGACAGTCAAGTATGTTTGAACTGGTTACATCAAGGTACTTTATTCACCACTAAAAATGTGTTTGTTAAAAATAGATTAGAAGAAATCAGTAAATCAACTTGTGAAATTAATTATAGGTATGTACCAGAGGTATTAGTTTTAAATTACTTAAAAATAATAAGACCTGGTTTAATGGACCAAAGTGACCCGCTGAATCTATCGCTTGAAGACTACACGGTATGTGTGTTGGGCAAATTTAACTCGTACCATCAAAGTGAACTACTGGCAGACGCAGTTAAGAATCGCGGTTATTTATCTCAAATTGATATAAATATTATGGTTATCTATTTATTGACCGGATTGCCCACGGTCAAGACCGATACGCAAGAGCTATGTTTTCTGAGCAAATGTAACCTGATTCAACGCTGCTATTCTGATTTTAATTTATTCATGGATCATGTGTTGCTGTTAAGATGTGAGTCGGATGAAGAAACCTAACGTACTAAAATCTGCTGTTATTGCCTGGGGGCCTCAACTACGTGCGAAACTGGAAATTTTGATGTGCACGGGTGTTAATCATGCTGGCAGAGGGCCAGAAAGGTATTGGTCCCAAGGTGAAACTGGCTGTCGAAGTCTATGATGAAGACTGTGTGCACAACAGATCGTTCACGTATGCTTTAAATCACCGCAACTCTGTTGAATATGTAACGCTGAATTTTCGCTTTCTCAACAGATGATCTCGTATCGTAACAATAAAGTACTATAAAGTATGTATATTTGTTGCTGTTCAGCTTCTAGGAAGAGTCTTGAAGTTTTAGTTAAAGATCGAAATGGTTTTTAACTTTAAGTAAGAAGATTTTGTGCAGTGCCCCGTGTAATGGACCCGAATGGCTCTCGCGGGTGGCTGGCCGATAAGGCATCAGATCCCGGTCACTACTCGTGGGATTAAAATGCGCAAGCGATGTACCACCTGTGAAAGTCCATGGCACAGATGGGGAACGATTAAAGAAGCTGAACGATGCCCAAAAAATCTGTGGGTTTTGAACACCTTATTACGTCAGCTCAACTCTTTGAACTAAATAACCACGCCCTTCCTGAATGTGATCTTGGCTCACCAGTCTGCCCACTAATCTAAAGGTAGGTCAAATGACCGCAGGTACTGGATCGGGTGACATAGATTTTTGGTTGATAGAAGTCATTTAGAGAAGACTTAAAAATCTGTTCATAGCTACTTCTGGGCTGGAACAAAATGGTGTCTTGTCTTTGCGACAGTATCACAAGAACATCAACAGTTCATCAGGAAAATCTTATTAAGTGGGTGTCTATTCATAACGCAACTCCGTATTTCTGTAATCAAGTTATAGAACCCTGTTTGAAGGCGTGAGGTTAGCTAGAAATTTAACTCGATTAAAAACACGAAGTACTGAAGGCATCACGCTCTTTACCAAGCCACGCTAGAACCACTAATGAAGCGGTACTGTGTTGACAGCAATTCCTTCAATAACGTGTTCGCCCAAAAGCGGCTGATAGAAGTGGCTAATTAGAACGATGGGTGAGGTTGTGTACATATGAAAATGCAGCTTACCTTTATTGAGGCACTCTGCTGCTATACTATTTTAAAAATATTAGGTTTAAAACTTCATGTGTGGTAGGTTGGATTTTAGGTTTGAAATAATTCTAGGCGTTTAATACATTGGTACTAATTCATGACTTATGACCTAATTTTAGTCATAAACAAAAAAGTAATTATAATTCTAAACTGACTTTATGATATAATTGTAGTCATAAACATGTTAATAATTCTTATGGGTTACTATACACAATTTGTCTTGAGCCCATATAAATTCTTTTAAAATTTAGATAATTCTTGAAAATTCATAAGACCACAATTTAGGTCTTCAAAGATAATTCTTGAAAATTCATAAGACCACAATTTAGGTCTTCAATTTAAATATTTATTCTATAATTCTAACATTTATTGTCTTTTTGCCCCCCAGAGGTTATCGAAAATTTAGACACCACCAAAGTTGGTGATTTGTTATTAAGAAAAGGGAGATGAGGGAGCGGGGGAGAAGGATAAAAGAAGGCATACCACTCATGACGCAATTCTTATAATCCCGAGGTTTGATGACGTCATATCAGAAGAGCGTAGATGGCCATGCAGAATTATACGGGGCTTTTTTGTTCCAAAGTTCATGGAAGAAGGTTGTATTAACTCAGTCTGTGTAATTTTCAAGCCCGTGCACGGTGAAGAACGTTCGTTTCTTTTATGTCAATTGTAATCATCAAACATCACCTTAGGATTTATCCGGATGTATATAAAATTACGGTAAGCTCCTATTCTCTTATTTTCTTTTATAACATTTCACTAATTTGTTTGGTGTCTTTAAATTTAAGTTCCCTTAATTAAAAATAGTATTATCACTGAGCTGTAGCCCCCTCCTATGAAACTTACAGTTCCTATCTTGTGGGACTTACACAGTTTGATCTAACGTAAGTTAGATTTTGAAAGTATAGGAGTAGTAATTTAATTTCTAATTTAATAGTTATTGAATTTAAGGTTGCAGTGGACTCTGAAGTTACCCTATACATTTGTAGATTTAATTTCTGAGCCTATTTATATATACATCATTCTGGTAAAGCAAGTCAATAGATTCTTGCTCTTCCATATCTTTAGCCTCATCATGTAAGCCTATTATTTCCTCATCCAAGGATAGAATTTCACTTTTGTATCTCATAATATTTTGTATGAGATTTTCATATTCTAATTTTGAAGGCTCTTTTATGGCTTTAAATTCATTTGTTAGCCTAGTTATTACACCCTTTCTAGCTGACTTTTTTCTCTTTAGAGATTTTATTGAATTTACCAAATCTTCCATTTTAAATGATAAGAGAATGATAAATTATTTCAATTATTTATTTATTGAAAGGGCAGAAATTATTTAAAAGAATTATTAATTAATTTAAATTGTCACTAAGACCTTTAATTAGTAAGGCAGGGCTTAATAAGTTTACATTAAACTTTATAGTAGGGCTGAATTGGCCTATGTAGGCCTTTCACTACTTAGTTAGGTCCAATGAGCTTACTTTGCACAAACCTATATAAGTAGGCCTAGTTTGTACACTATGCTTTTTAATTTATTTAAATATATATCCAAAACATTTAAGATATATATATATACTTAACTTTAAAGATAAATACTCGTCCAAGGACAGAATTTATGCTAGGTAAAAAAATATGACCCTAATATTTATACACAAATTTAGGCTAGGCAAAATAATATATCCTATTTATTTATACACAAACACTCGTCCAAGGACTGAATTTACTAATTAACATGTGTTTCAAATATGTTTTTCATCAAACACATAAAATGATTTATTTATAAATTACAAATATCAAACTTAATATAGCCACATAAATGCTCGTCCAAGGACCGAATTTTTATGCTTCATATAAGTTTACTATTATAGGCCCGTATCAAAACATTGGCATGGGCCATTAAATTTAATTATCTTAGGCGTCCGCTTAATTTAATTTTATTTTATTTAATTTAATTTTAAATTTAATTTTAAATAGAGCACTGAAGTATTAATCAGCCTTGTTGGCATAGGCAAAAGTATATACAGTATTCTAGGTACAAGCCTCCGCCATTGTTATTTTGATCATAAGATGCGCAAACTTGAATGCGCAAACCAGAATACGCAATAATTTTATCACTATTAATTATATTTTTATTTATTATAAAAAATATTATTTATAAATATATTATTAATAATATATTTATACACGAATTATTATCCTTATTTATTAGGAATTTAT
>JABUQX010140956.1:40000-47500 GCA_015478945.1 Trachelipus rathkii
TAATATATGCTAATATATATATAATAATAATAATAATAATATATATATATAGTGGAAATTTACATGTGTAGGGACGGTATGTAAACATTTGCATGTATGTCATAGTACACCTATGTACGAGGCGAATTTGCAGCCCCACCCGTGTACATCTCTTAACAAAGATTGGTGATCAATTCTTATAAACCTTCCCTTGTAACTACGCAAAAGCGAAGCGCCAGCGAAATAACAACAGCATCTCCCCGCATTTAGGCGGGAGAGAGATGCCAAATCATTTGAATGTGATTGGCGAGAGCCCGCAAGGGACAGAGCCAAAGCCAGATTCGGGATTGTGTGCCGATCTCCCTTAGCGGATGGTCGTGCTGAAGATTTTGTGTCTAAATCCTTTGATATAAGGTTAATTATATTAGTGACAGGGTCATATTATTTGCGCTGTAATTAACGAGTGTTAAAGTTATATTATATGCCGATTATTACCCATTATCATATATTCACCATTCAAATTATATGATTGTCACATATTCAATTATCATTCTTGCATAGTTTAATAAATCATTAACGACCGATCTCTTATTTTACACACCCCAATATTGATTTATATTTATTAATTAATCAGCCTCGAGTATCTCGGCTTAGAATTTTGGTAAACCCCGAGTGACAAACCCCCCCTTCTAAGGGTGCATTCCTGCATTGCCATTGTTTTAATTACTTGTAATTGATCACCGTCAAATTGGAGTGAAAATTTGTGAAAAATAACTGTGAATTTAAACCTGTTCTAAATATAAATCAGTGTGTGTAAACTTAAACTATTATTTGTGTTAAGCAAATTGTGATCAGTGTCGTGAATTAAACTGTGTATTAAAAACTTAATTGAAGAAAACTCCATTAATTTGAAAAAGTGAAACAAAAATATTCGTTGCTCAAACGAACGAACAAAATTCTCCAAGCGACGCCTAAAATTTAAAACGGTCTGTAAGAACTCAGTGAACTTTCAAACGACCGTTGGAAATAGGCATCACAAGTTTGTAAACAAAACTCTCTTTGTTAAGTGAAAATATGCCTGCTGCGAAGAAACTATCGCTTAAAACCAAGTCAAATAAGACTAAAGTTTCTCCCAATAAAGGGAGGGGAAGAAAAAAATCTAATTCCCCACAACTGTTCTGTCTCCACGAGAGAGAGAGTCACCTTCCCTCTCTTCATCCGATGCGGAGCAAGTTGAGTCGCCGAAAACTTCAAGATCAAAAACAACAAGAAGACGACTTCGTGAATACGAGTCACCTTTGAAACAGTTTAGCCATTTGACCTCTAGCCAACTCCCTCCTTTCGACCCATATGGTGTTATCAGCTGGCTGAGCGCTGTGAATGCAGTCTTCAAGTTGAACCATATTGACGACACACATGAACGAGTGCACCTTTTGGCGGGAATTTTACCAAACATTTTGGTTTCGAAGATACACTTTCCTTTGCAAGATGATGCATATCAATTACTCATTGACGATATAGAAGAAACTTATTTACCAGCGTTAAGGCAACGGATTAGAAATGTATTTAAAAAGGGAATGCAACGAGAGGAACTACCGATGAATGTATAAATAGAGTGAAAAGACGTTTTGGGTATTAGAAATTTCGATTTATTTGGTTGAAAACAACCCCAATTTTGCAATCGATCTATTCTTGAAGAACTACCAACAAATGTCCAGATGAGTCTCTACGCTATGTCGGAAGACAAAAACTTACATAGAATGGTTCGAGTTTCTGACGAGTTATTTAAAAATTTCATACGAAAAGGAAAACATTATCAACCCTCAACAAATGAAGAATCTTGGGGGAGAGTAAATCTAATGAGAGAGAGAAAAGGCTTGTCCGACGCTGACTCCCAAAATAGAGAGAGTCACTCATATAGAGAGGAACGCCCACAAAACTCCACCAGCCTCGATCATGAGAAGATTTCAAGCCAGTTAGAAGCAATGATGAAAGCCATAAGAGACCTGGCGGGCACTGTCGAACTGCTCGTTAAAGAAAGAAAGTCAACAGCAGATGACAGAAACATGAGCCGCGGGAGAAGTGTAGGTCGAAAATCAAGATACAATAACAATGCTGTTGATAATATTACAAGTACTTATTGTTATTACCACCAACGCTTCCTTCACAAAGCCTACCGCTGTGAATCTGAAGAATGCCCCCTTTATCTATTATACCTAAGCAACCTACTATCATCACCCTTTCTTTGCAAGCTCACTGCCATCTGGAGCCAGTCGTAGAAATTTAAAGTCCCACCATAAAATTGTGACCTTCAATCCTGACGTAGTAGTAATACCTGAAAATGAATGTGGTGATAGTAGAGACAATATTGCATTGAACATTGATCAAAATAATGCAACAAATAACTCAATAGAAATTATAAATGGAAACAATACGGAAAATAATAAAAATAATAATAAAAATACTACTACTACTAATACTACTACTATTAATAGTAATAATAATAATAATAATAATAATAATAATAATAATAATAATAATAATAATAATAATAATAATAATAATAATAATAATAATAATAATAATAATAATAATAATAATAATACCACCACTACTACTACTACTACTACTACTATGGAATTTATGATGCATAATTGTTATAATAACAATAATAATAATAATAATAATAATAATAATAATAATAATAATAATAATAATAATAATAATAATAATAATAATAATAATAATAATAATAATAATAATAAAAATAATAATAATAATAATAATAATAATAATAATAATAATAATAATAATAATAATAATAATAATAATAATAATAATAATAATAATAATAATAATAATAATAATAATAATAAAAATAATAATAAAAATAATAATAAAAATAAAAATAAAAATAAAAATAAAAATAAAAAAAATAAAAATAATAATAACTTAAATAATGAAAGTGACATTGAAACAATAAATGAACAATATGGAAACCATTATGATGATTGTGGTATAAAAAACTTGCATGCTAATTCTAATAAGAGTGTTAAAATCATACCACATAAATGTACCGACAATATTCTGTACCAAAATATGAACCAAAATGAAAATGATTTAGTAAATAAAATAAATGTACAGAAACCGAGAAATTGTATCGGACAAGAAATTAAGGGTAAAGTACCAATAAATGATTTTTTAGGGCCTGTAAAATTACCGCATGATAATTACACCTTTTTTAATGATATTTCATGTAATGTTACGCCAGGTACAAGCGTAGGTAAAGGTCATGAGGCAAGAATCTACCTTAGTCAGGTCGATGACAGTTTCAAAGACGATGGATGCTTACGCATTAAAAAGATCTTTGACGGAGACCAGACCGGAAAGAAAGCTTGCGAGATGACTAATCTACAATTGTACCAGGTGTATGATAATTTAAATGATAGGGAACTCATCGTTGACTCAGGATCTATATTTAACATCTTAAAAGCCGATTCTGTTGCAAGGCGGAAGCCTATTATCGGCCATATGTTGGCCGCAAATAACACTAAAATTAATATCTATGATGTAAAAACTATTAAATTTGACATTAATATGAGTAAATTTTATGTAGATGAGTTCTATATTGCTGACGTAGAGGTAAACATCTTGGGTCTGCCATTTCTTAAACGTTATAATTTAGGTATAAACTTTAAAAATGACACTTTATTTGACTCCTCAATAAATAAAACTATAAAATTAGTTAGAAATAATGATTTTAAGAATAAATTTGTGCATGAAATTTCCCGAGATCCTAAATCTCCCTCTGCAACCATTTCAACCTCTCCTAAGCATGTTCCTATTAATGATATCTTTTATAATGATTTATTATTGGAATACAAAGATTTGTTTCTCAATCCTTATGTAACAGAAAATAATTACATAAAAATTAAACAAAATGAAAGATGGGGAGAGATATTTGAAAAGTATAAAGGCATGAGCTGCGGGAACACAGCATTAATAAATAAAGAGGGTCAAATAACTGCAAATGAAGAACAAGCAGTCATACCTGAAAGAATATTAATAGAATTAGCTAATACATACCCTTATAAAGCCAACATCAAAGGCTCCCCGATAGCTATGAGAGCCAGAAGGATCCCCCACAAATTATATAATCAAACTAAAGCGGAATTTGATAATTTGATTGCAACAGGTGTGCTGATACGAACTAATTCTGCCTGGGCATTCCCAGTGTCCGTCTTGGAGAAAAGTCATAATAGAGTTAGGTTAATTTCAGACTTCCGTGAGTTAAATAAAAGAGCGGAACCAGAGCCCTATGGCTTACCAACATTGCAGGATGCAATATTCACATTGCAAGGGAGCAAATACTTTTCACGTATCGATATGACCCAAGCCTATTATGGAATACCATTACATCCAGACAGCATAAAATACTTCACTATTACCTCTAATATGGGAAATTTTAGCTATTGCAATTTACCGATGGGATATTCTGCATCACCGTTCGTCTTCCAACGTTACGTCAATATCCTCTTGCAGGGCCTCGAGAATACTCAGGTTTACATGGATGATATATTAGTGTATACTAAGACTAAAGAGGAACACAAGATTGTCCTGGAAAAGGTGTTTAAGAGGCTGCAATAATTATATATTAGCCTAAACCCCCCAAGTGCCAAATCGGGGAGACTGAAATCAACTATTTGGACTACACCATAAATGAAAACGGTGTACGGCCTAATTATGACAAAATCAAAGAGATCTTAGAAGTACCTAAACCAAAAACAATAAGAGACTTAAGAGCTTTTTTAGGTCGCGTGGGCTTTTACAGAAACACCTTAGTTTGTTGGGCAGATGTCATCGCCCCTTTAAATCTATTTTTACGTGGGAAACCTTACTCTAGACGCAGAATAATCTGGAACGAAGTTGCAGACAAAGCATTTGAAAATGCAAAGAAAGCCATCCAACATGCTTCCACTCTTACATATCCTAGTGCAGCTGGGCCAATAAAGGTCATAGTACATGCCACGGAAATAGCAATTGCATGTGCAATATTATCGAATCATGAAGAAAGTCGGCCAATCGCATTTTATAGCAGTGTCTTATCACCGACTGAACAAAAATATGATTATGCTAATAAACTGCTTCTGTGTTTGAATAAAGTACTTTTAAAATACGGATATCTCATCGTAGGTCAAAATTTTGCAATTGCAACGACCTCCAGAAAGCTAATATCTCGCTATAGTCGGGTCAATCATTCTAAAAATCAAAATGTTCGTGAGGTCCGCCAAATGAATTTTATTAGCTCCTTCCAACCGTCCTGGCATATAATCACCTCTAAAAATAACCCTTTACCGAAACGATAACGAAATAATTGCAAGTAAAAAGGATTGCAATCCTGATGAATGGGCGTGGCTTCAAAATCTCTCAGCCAATAGCAGCGTGCCAAATTTACCGAAAGAAAACGGGATTGGTTCCTCAGCGAGCGCATCGACCAATCAGAGCGCTGAAAACCGACTCGAAATGAATGAACTTGAAAGGAGATCTTTAAACGCAGTGTGAAATGTGCCTTTACCTGCTGAGTTAAAGGGTTGGTCCCACAGGAATTCAGACGGCGAGACAGCACGCGCCAAAACCACAGACACAAACAAAGGTCTACAAGCAGTTCCTTTAAACCAAACCACTGACCCAAATTCCAAATATACCTCACATTCTTGCGATGAGAAAATTACGAATTTAAAAGAATCACTTACAACAAAAAAATCGGGTTTCAGAGCGCTAGCATAGACATATGTTATTAGAGGAATTTAAAACTCAAAATGATCAACATGTGAAGCTATAAATAAGAGACGTGAAGAACCCATAGAGGTAAAGATGGTAAATTTAGTCACTAAAGCGCAGATAGAACTGATAAAGCGTTTTAAAAAACAAATCGATTATAAAAGCGTAATGATAAATCAGGAAAATGATGAATACATAAAAACATTGTTATTAGATAAAACAAAAAGCTCTCTTATGATCAGAAGACAAAATTTTTGGTATCAAAGAGAAGAAATTAAATTGTATGTGGATATCTCGCTAAACTATGCCAGAATATTGCTTCCAAATGCTAATATTGATGAGGTGATAAAAGTAACACACCTCCAGGGACATTTGGGGATAAATCGCTGTCTGACTGCTATCGAAGTTGATTTTGTCTTCCAGAGCATGCATAGGCTCATAAGGATATCGTGTAGATGTGTGAACAATGTCAACATTTGCAAAGTGGGAAGGAAAATAAATCCCATCTATGGAAAATATAGAGAAGTCAGCCACAAGTTTCAGATCATGAATGCAGATATTCTGAAATTAACCCCCTGGGGTATTTATTTACTCTTGTAGATCGGTTCTCACATTACGCTTGGGCCTTTCCACCTAGAGATATAACTAAAGAGACGGTAGTGAAGGTGCTTGTCAATAAAATATTTCTTGATATTGGTGTCCCAGACAATTTTGTCATAGACCGCGGAGCAAATTACACTTCTCACCTGTTTGAGAGTGTGTGCCGGCTGCTAGGCACATGCCATACTACGACTGCGAGATACAATCCACAAGCTAATTCCAAGGCAGAAATTTTTCACAGAACCCTCTTAACTTGTCTAAGAACTATGTTGCTCGAACCAGAACTAAGAGAGCAGGAGTGGCTCGATATTCTGCCATATGCGCTTTTTGCTATTCGGCAGGCTCCGATCGCTGAAAGCGGCATTAGTGCTAGTAAACTCATGTATGGACAAAATATAAACATACCGGGAGGTCTATTAGATAAAGCTGTACCAGACAGACCTATAACTTATGATAACTACATAGAAAAACTCGCAAGTTTGATGGCTAAGCCACTTGCAAAAAGAACAAATCTCCGAAATAGAAGTGTGTTCCTTCCCCGGAACTTAAAAGATGCAAAATATCTATTGGTGAGAAATCAACAATATAATGTTGGGAAGCTAGAAGCTAGATACAGTGGACCCTATCGAGTGGTAAAGATTACTAACAATAATGCTCACATAATAAAGGACAACAAAGTAGTAGTTGAAAATCTCAGAAATGTAAAAATCTTTTACAGCCTTATAAACTCCCCATCAGAAACAGAAAAGAAAAATGAATAAATAAAAAAAGAAAGAAAAATGAGAAACAGAGAAAGATGTCTCTTGTGAAAGGAAAGAGTAGAGACGATCTTTTAATAAATATTACGAGAACAAATTATGAATTTGTTAAAAGTGTGGTATTATTTCAAAATTGTAGTTTTTTACCCTGTGGTATTATTTCAAAATTGTAGTTCTTTACCCTCCTTTCAAGTAGTCTTTCCTCTGTCTTATTCCACTTTCCTGTGAATTTATTGTAAATGTAGGAAGGGGATTGTAAGAATTAAGAAGGGAAGAACCCTCTGCTTCACAAATGGTTCTAGAGCTTCTTAAGTCTTCGTCTCCAAAGGTCACCAATTCTATAGTGTAAATTTACATGCGTAGGGACGGTATGTAAACATTT
>JABUQX010140956.1:52500-54067 GCA_015478945.1 Trachelipus rathkii
GAATCCTGTTAGTATATCTGTGTTGCATTCTGGTTTTTTTCTGTTTTTTTCCAGATTTCTAAATCCTGCAGGAAAAGAGGCCAAGAATCTTTGTTTTGAAGGGCCATAGATAAACCAAAAACACACAAACAAAACATACCTATAAGACCTATAATAGCCAACACAAACAGCAACACTTACAAACTCTCACAATGGCTCTCCAAACAACTTAAACCTTTACTCGGCACTATTTCTACCTCACACCTAAAAAATACAGAAGATTTCATCATGCATTCTCCCACTATCACAAAGCACACACTCGTAGCTATGATGGAGTATCTGCTCACATCTGTCTGTCCCCACCCGGCTTCAGCTAAATACATAAACAGCGCAGCAGCTCTTTCTCTGCCTCACATCTTGTAACCTGCTACTGCCGCGCAACTATTTTCAGTACGATCAACAATTCTTTAGAAAAATACAAGGCCGATCATGGGTTCTCCGCTGTGCTCCCGTAGCCAGCTAGCATTGCTATGAACTCGTGGTACCTATTGCAATCCTTCACATCAGCTTCTTTCTGGACGCGGTAAACCGATACGTAGTGATGTTTGCGAAACGGTCACTATTACGCAATATTTTAAATTTCATTGGCACTATACGCTCCCAGACGCCTGGCTTATACTATGAGCATCAACAACGCGCCCTCCACTCTGGGCACGCGACAACAACCGATCATGCCTGCAAACGCCCTCATTCACAACGTCATAGAAAACCCACGGCCAGCCGCGCTACATTGTTGCTACACAAAACAGCTATATACTCGTCCTATACTACAGAGTATCAAAATCTGTTCTCGTACCTTTAAATAAAAACTGACACAAAAACCACTTTTCAAAAATCAAATATATAATGTATAAATACAGCATGTAAAAAAGCAAATAAAAATATCATCAAGCACACATAACAATAAGTAAAAAAACACATACCTGCCGCATATAAACAAACATAAAAAATCTCATACCAAAACATATACAGTTGATCCCTTCTAATAATATCCTTATCAAAAAAATATTAAACCCCCCATGTTTATATAAAATTCCATGCACCCTTTGCAATAGGCAATATTTCGGAGAAACAATAGACTTCAAACGTAGAAAAAATCAGCATAAACACGACTTAGACAAACACGAACAAAACTCAGCACTCACACAACATAGATTAACACTCAACCATTGTATCCATAACCTTCCCAACTTTAATAGATGCTGCTCTGGAGATTACAAAAAAATAGATGCAATACAAAATAACTGCATGAAAATGTCTCCATTCTATAATAGTCTTTTAGAAAACCAACTAAACGAATAAGGAAATGAACTTCATAGAAAATCAATACTTTCTCCATTCACTGTTCTGACTTGAAGAAGGCCAAAAATGGCGAAAGCTTGTAATTAGATAGAATTTTAAATGTTTTAATTCATTAAAGTATTCTTAATGTAGTGCATTGTCATATGTAACCTTAAAGCAACCCAGGGTATTATACCAACATACATAAATATAAGCGAGCATAGCTTAATATTACAGTGATATATAT
>JABUQX010140957.1:5000-7500 GCA_015478945.1 Trachelipus rathkii
GCGCAGATTATTTTTGTTGACAATAAATTCGAATTGTGCGTTAAATAGTAACAAGGTATTAACATTTAGTGTGCTGAATTCTTCCCATAATTCTTGGTAAGAGGAAATTTTCTTTGTTCCTCAAATGTCGAAAGATCCTCTTCTATGAAGGTGGATGAGGAAAATGCCACCTAGCCTCATAATGTAACTTCCATAGCTCAGTAGGTGGCTGTAGAATCTCTGCTTCAGTTCAAGTGTGTCTTTCTTTGACAGTGATGAAGAGACACACACTTTGTTAAAAATCTATTCAGTGAAAATTTTGAATTATCGTATAACTGTATATGTATGATATTGCAGATAAATGGATCATAGCCAAAAGAGAGCAATCATGAAGCATCGGCGATGGTGACCAAAGTATCCAATGTATAAAGAAGACTTACCATACTACCCACTAAATATAATTTTCCATTAAAAAATAACCATTTCTTTAGTTTTTCACGAGAATAAAAGGAAAATAATTTGTATCGTATATTTTGCAATAAAATAAAATAAAAGCTTGGGACGATTATTATTATTCCGTACTCAATTGACAAAAAAATATTTTTAGTTCATACTTCTGATTATAAATACGTGCATTATTGATTGGATAAATAGTTCAGAATGGCGGATATTTTGAGGGTACCCGCGTTAATCGAGTTTATAGCGCTCTCAGGTAAAGTGAAATTAATATGTCACAGTCCAGGATCATTCAACAGCACAGGATTAGGAATTTGTGAGAATCAAGTTTGGAAAGTTCAGCACTTCAACAATTAAGAGTAGTGCCTCTTTCACATTCAAGAATGATTGTGATTCAGGAAGCACTTTAATTTTTTTTTTTTTTTACGGATTTTGTTTCTCTTTCATAGGGTTTGTTTAAAACCTCTTTTGACAACCATAAAGCTATTTCCTGGAATATTTGTGCAGTGATTTAATAAAAAAAAATTGTCCCTAGCTTAAAGGTTCTATATGAAAAATAATTACTGTTTTGCTATAACTTACTCGTTTTGTTCTAGACTTTGAAATTTATTATGACTCAATTTGATGATCTAATTATTTTTGCTTTACAAATTAAAATATTTCTTATACAATGGAAATTTTCATATTAAAATATACAAATATGAGTAAAAATATATTAAAGCTTATAGATTAATAATGAATTAATAAATTTGTTTATTGAAATATATTTGATGTGTAACCAAAAAAAAATTAAACTTTTACTAAATTTGAATTCAATATTTAGAAATCTTCTTCCGTTGAATATTAAAAATGCTCCCCCTCAAAATGAAAAAAAACCCTACAATTTGACAAGATTAATGAGTACAATACGATGAGTTGAGTACCTAATACAAAAACAGCCTTAGAAACAGAAATTCATTGATTCATTGATTCATTGATTGTTATAAAATAAATAACAAAAAACCTACATGAACTTCACTATTTTCACTATTCACTATTTTCACTATTTTCTTGCACATTATCAAACTCTGTGTTTTGTTAAGATGTCGACCTTTACTTCGATCCGTTTTAGTAACTTTCTTATGGATTTTAAAACTATACTGTTCCACCCGAATATATGAGTTATCGTGCTTTCATTTTGAGTATGTCCAATCCAAATAATTTGTATCCCATTTGCGAATCATTTCTCTCAAGGTGAATTAAATAAATTCATCTTTCTACAAATAAAAGCTTAAGTTTAAACAGTACGTTTAATATACGTTCATTTTTTTCAAATAAACTCCCATTGTTCTTTCAAAATAAGAGCACAAGAAAAGACCATTTTTTACAGAGCAGAAACTCTGGTAGATTTTAGCTTCTACCTCCGGACTTTACCCATGAACTAGATAATAAAAAATCCCCCCCCAAAAAAAAAAATTCAGCTTTTCGACTAAAGGATCCTTACTAATATTTATCTTTAAAAATTTTGGTGTACTAAAGTAAATTAATTTTGTTCGAATCGATAAAACCTTGTTCAGAATATCAAAAGTAATCCCAAATTGATTTCTCTGAATTAATAAAGAGATGAGATATTTGACACTATATATATATATACCCATATATATATATATATATATATATATATATATATATATATATATATATATATATATACATACAGGTGTGTGTGTGCATACAGTTATACTATACTCTATTCATACTATTCTCTATTCATTATTCATCCAGATTGAATAAATGATCCAAAAGGGGATTTATATATATATATATATATATATATATATATACGTATATATATATATATATATATATTTATTCATTTTGTATTTATTCTAAAATTTATCAAAGATAGTAGTGTTGGTAAGCAACCAAGATAACTATATATATATATATATATATATATATATATATATATATATATATATATATATATATATATATATATATATATATTTTTTTTTTATATATATATATATATATATATATATATATATATATATATATATATATATAAATTCCCTTTTGGATC
>JABUQX010140959.1:2500-13627 GCA_015478945.1 Trachelipus rathkii
CCTACAGCATTATTAGTATAATTAATTATACAATTATTTTTATTTTATTTCGTAACTGACATATAATTTCAATTAATTGTTATGATTTATTAATGATCTTTAGAGTTTTTGACTCTTAAATTATAAACGCTCTATTTACTTGATATAAATCTCATTAAAAGAGCCATTCATTTTGTTATTCCACATATGCAGAAAAATAGCATAGCTTATGTGAGAGCGTGACTGGGTCGTTTGGTGAACTTCCACTGTTCGATTCCTATATTAAAACTCTTTATAAAAAGTTCCCCCCTTCGATTAAAGGCAAACCCCCCCCCCCTCACTTCTGAACTTTCAGTTTAAAAAAAAAAAAAAAACTATTGATTGGCAATATTTTGAAAAACTACAATTTTCAGCACTTCTACAACCATTAATTACAATGCAACATTTAATATCATACAAATTTCTCTTATGCAAAAATTTATTAATTATGTAAAAGAACATGCTAATTATTATCAAAAATAATGAAATACAAGCTGGTCATTATTAAGCTACAAGCTGAAAATAATATAATTAATCAATACCTACGAACTCATACTCGTACACAACACACACAAACAAACACACACACACACACACACACACACACACACACACACACATATATATATATATATATATATATATATATATATATATATATATATATATATATATATATATATATATATATATATATATATATATATATATACTGCTATACATATACCTTATATATATACATATAGGTCCTATTCTGTTTTACGACTCCGTCAGTTTTGATTTTTTTTTAATATATTGCTACTATATGATACCAACAATGAATTTCAGTGGTAACGGACATGATTCAAATAAGTTCGAAATATTTTTAAATAATTTTTTACAAATCACAATAAAATAAAATATTTTTTCAAGAAATGAAATATCTCGAAAAGTACGACACTTACAGAAAAACCAATTACATATTTGAAATCAACGTATAAAACATTAGAAAATGTAAAATAAAAAAAAAAAAAAATTAAATTTTTTCATAAATGAAATATCTCGAAAAGTACGACACTTACAGAAAAACCAATTACATATTTGGAATCAGCGTATAAAACTTATTACAAAAATGTAAATGGGGGCTCGAGCCGACGGGGGACAGAGGGGGACGTTTTCCATACCCGTAGGGGGAGGGGCGGAGAATTGCGACACCCAAACCACCAAAGAAACAACAACAGACTGCAACAGCGGAGGGAAGGAAGAGTCCTACCCTGTCGTTCCCCGGAAGGCCGAGAGACCCCGACTCCTGCCATCTTTGCGGTTTACCCTTGGGTATTCCTTTAGTTAAAAAAAAAAATAAAACTGACGGAGTCGTAAAACGTAAAAGGTCCTATATATTTTTGAATCATATCCGTTACCACTTAAATTGATTGTTAGGATCATATACTAGAAATATATTTAAAAACAAAAAAAAATCAAAACGACGGAGTAGTAAAACAAGAAAGAGGTCATATATATATATATATATATATATATAATATATATATATATATATATATATTATATAATATATATATATATATATATATATATATATATATATATATATATATATATATCTTTATAATATATAACAATATATATATAAGATAGATAGAAGCTATGAATATAGCAAAAAAATAAAATATATATATATATATATATATATATATATATATATATATATATATATATATATATATATATATATATATATATATTATCTTTGCTATAATAATATATATATATATATATTATATTATACTCATCACCGTCTCCCACACAACTGCGGAGTGGTGTAAGTTGCAGATTCGGAAAGCTCAAATAGTTGTGTTCTTCCCGGCTGTTCAAATATCAGAAGTACTTAAAGGAATGTTCTATACCTTACTCTCTTGTAAGTGGCCCTTTCTTATGTTAATCTATTTCCATCGTCCAAACTGATTCCCTTTGCAAGTAACTGCTTCTTTATTCCATCAAGCCATCTCCATTTGGGTTTGCCCCTTCTCCTATTACCTGATACCTATTACCTCAGGTATAAAAATCTACTTAGCCAATCTCACATCATTCATTCTAAGCAGGTGTCCATACCATCTCAGTATTCCGTTATTCATCTTTCTACCAGGCTTGTTTCCTAGTATCACATATCTCTTATTCTTGCATTTCTGATCCTGCCACTTCTCATTACCTCACAGATATTTCTTAAACCTTTCATTTCAAAACCCCAATTCTTCTTTTCAACTATGAATTTAATGCCCAAGTTTCACATCCATACAAAACAGTTGGAACCAATTCACAATCAAACAAATTCATTTTTGCCTTCCTAGATAAATTTCCCTTTTTCCATAATTCACTAAACCTACTTAATACTCGTTCACCCTCCACAATCCTATGGTCAATCTCTTCTTTCATCCCTCCGAAGGCTCCATTATCCAACCCTAAGTACTTAAATACTGTAGGTTCTGTTAAGCTTACCCCTTTCACCTTTATTTTATCCAACTCTGATTGAGAATTGTCTCCTTTGGGCATTGTACTAATTTTCATCACATTACTCTTAGAACGATTAATTTTTAATCCTTTTCCTTGGTACACTCGTTCAAACTCAAACACCAAATTATTCAGTATTTCTTTTGAAACAGCAACCAACACAGTATCGTCTTCAAACACAAATCGACCCCTTTCTCAATTCTATCCATATTCTTAACACTGTTCATAAATATATCGTGTGCAATAAAGCAAATTAAAATAAAATTTTAATACTGAAATGCAAATTTAAGCAGTGATAAATAAGTGGTTTAAGTCACCTCGAATGAAATATTTTTCAAAGAACTTGATAGATTAGATTAAGTTAGCTAAGTTTTTTAAGTGATGGTATGTGAACATAGTCAGTAAACATGTCAAAAGAAGAATGTCGGGTAATGCGCAATATTTTAAAAGTTGGTGGTGCTTAAAATGTAACAAGCCTAAAAAGAGCTTTCTTGCTAGATATTGTTATTTTCTGAAAGTATTAGGTCTTTTAAGCAATCTTTTGTAAGATATATTAAAAGTTGTTAGGTTATAATGTTTCTTCTTAAATATATGCTAATGGGTAGAAATATAAAGTGAAACAATGATAAAATCTTTGTTAGTATATTTCATGTTAAACGCTTATGTTAAATTGTTTAATAATTTAAAAACTTTTTGAAGTTTTCATGTACAAGGAACTTATTTTATATTATGCTCATACAACATGTGAGTTTGTAATACATAAATAATAGTCCAAAAATAAAATAAAGCCGTAAATGATTAGATCACAGATGGGCAGCTAGCTTGCGATACAGATTTACTAAATTATTGATTTATTGATTTACTGCTTTAGGGTTAATAAAACACAAATCTTTAATAATAATAATTTTAAATTTTACAAAAATTAAAAAAAAAAAACTTTTAATAATTTAATACAGAAAAACAAAATTTAAATAATTTTTAAAATTTAAGGAAAGAAAATATATTTAACGTTGAAAATTTTTTTAAAATGACATGCAAGATAGAGAGTTCTCATATTTCACAAGGTTTGATTGATGTGGGAACCATGTATTTATTTACTGTTAGTAGATTATTTCCTCAGAAAACATAAATTTTAAGTTTTTTAATGATTATAACATAAAAATACTGCGTCTAACAAACCTTACGTATGAATAAAATGCTAACATTAACAAAATTCACTGTATAATATCAGTAAGTAGGTATCATTACCTTAATCCAAATCCATTTGTCCGGTATTTTTCTAACATAACAGTGTTAATTTTACATTATCATAGTAATATTTATCATAACCTATCCTAACTATCCCACATACCTACGCATAAAAGTTGACATAACAAAGTTTTAGCATCTGTAAAACTAATATAATATCCCCTAAACTAAGAACATAATGAACAACAGCAACAAACTTAACTTTTTTTTACAAACGAATAAACTGATTTTACACTTATATATATATTTTACAAAGAGACTTTAAAAAAAAAACATATTACTTTTATTTTATAAGCTTCATAAGTTATATTTAAAAACAATGCGATTCTACCAAATTACAGATACATGCACTATTGCCAATTTTCACTAGATTAGAATAAAATGCGATCACGAACACGAAAGCAACACTATATATCCATATAACATACCAATGTTAACATAACAAAGTTTGAACCTCAATAATATCAACATACCATTTCCTGAACTAAAAACAACGTAAAATAGCATACCTAACATACCTTATATATGAATAAACTTGTAACGCTGCCAAAGTTCAGTGCTTAATATTGCCAAGTACCTAACATTACTTAGCAAAACGTGGCATATCCTAATTTTTCCATCATATCTGTAACATAACAATGTTATTTAACATGAACATAGTCAACTATAAGTGATTCAAGTCATATCTAAGTTTCAATAAGGCTCTAACATTCCACAGAATAAGTTTTTGGTACGATCACAACGTAAATTTATTCTTTTAATGTTTATAGCATAAAAATAACATATCTAACATACCTAACATATGAATAAATTGCTATCATTAACAAAATTCAATGCATAATACCAGTAAATAGCTAACATCAGATTCCAAACTTGACCTATTCACACTTTTTTCAACATATTTCTAACATTACAGTGTTATGTTACATCATCATAGTAACATTTAACAAATAATAATTTAACAATTCTTAGCATATATATATATATATATATATATATATATATATATATATATATATATATATATATATTATATATAATATATATATATATATATATATATATATATATATATATATATATATATATATATATATATATAACTATAAAATATATTATATATATATATATATATATAATATATATATATATATATATATATATATATATATATATATTTCTTTACATATTTAATAGTTTTTCAAAGTTCATATTTCAATAAAAATTAAAATTCCTAAAGAAATTCATCTTTTCCCACCGAGAAGCCCACTGGAAGGGGAACCCGTGAAGAAGGGTGTGAAGTCCCAGTTGTGGGGTCACTCCCGAAGGGGATATAATCGGGCAACTAAGGCCTCTGCCCTTACTCGACCTTCGGAGGTGTGATGCCCGCTTAAACCCCCCTTCTGGGTTAGGAATGGTATGTTAGGTATACCATGTTAAGTTATGTTCTTAGCTCAAGAAATGTTATGTTGAGGTTCAAACTTTGCTTTGTTAACATTGGTATAGTGTTGCTCTCTTGTTCGTGATAGCATTTTATTCTAATGTAGTGAAAATTAGCAATAACACATGTATCGGTAATTTGGTAGCATCGCATTGTCTTTAAAGTAAAACTTATGAAACTTATAAAATAAAAGCCACATGTTTTTTAAAGTCTCTTCGAAAAATATATGTTTAAGTGTAACATCAGTTTATTCGTAAGTAAGAAAAGTTAGGTTTGCTGTTTTTTGCACATTATGCTTTTAGTTTAGGGGATATTAAATTAATTTTACAAATGCTAAACACTTTGCAATGTTAGCCTATATGCGTTGGTCAGTGTGATGGTTAGACTGGGTTATGGTAAATATTACAATGATGATGTAAAATTAACACTGTTATGTTAGAAATGCCGGACAAGTGAACTTAGATTAAATTTTGTAATGTGATAATACCTACTTACTGATATTATACAGTGAATTTTGTTAATGTTAGCTTTTTATTTATACGTAAGGTATGTTAGCATGTTATTTTTATGTTATAAATATTAAAAGACTAAAACCTTATGTATTGATCATAAGAAAGAACTTATTTTTATGTAATATTTATCTTTCATGGATACTTAAAGTTGACTTTAATCACTTTTAGTTGATATTTTTAATTAAAAAGAATAATTTTTTTTTATATAAACATACAATATTTTTCAAAATTTTATGTAATGCATATACACGAAGCAGATTTTTATGTTACAATGTACAAATATTTAAGTTTAATTAGGACTTTAATCATTTAATCATGATTATATTGCTTTATCAATGGATCATGGTTGATATGGGGTGGGTAGGTGATGTGATTGTTTAGAGTTTGATTCATTAATCAAATCAATTTATATTTTTAAATACAAAGAATGGAAATTTAGTAAAACTTATAATATTTTTAATAAATTATGTGTTATGTTCAAATAAAGAACATTTTTATGTTATGTTTATGCATAATACATGACCAAATATGACGAAAAACAGTAAGTCAATAGAACATAGCATGGGATTAGCTTGGGGATTGGGAAGGGGTATAATGTTTGCGCTACTGCTTTTCTGCTTTATCATAAGTAAAGTACATATTTTTTAATAAAAAATATTATTTTCTTTAGTAAAAACATAAAATGGTTAATACTGAAATAGATCTCGGAAAATAAATATATTTTTTTAAAATAAATACCAACTTAAAACAAAATAACCTTTTGAAATTTTACACTAAGGAGAATATAATAGTTTAGGTTTACAAACGAAAATTGTGAAAATATAATTTTCTCATGCATAAAGAATATGATGTACTCTAAATATTATAGTTAATGATTGAAATTTTGAAAACCGGTAATATGAAATGAGAATAAAAACATAAATGTGCATGTTTGAAAAGAAAATGGACTATGCAAATTACTTGTGTCATAATTTAAATGAAAATATATTTAGAAAAAATAATGTATATGTTTGAAAAGAAAATGCACTATGCAAGTTATTAAAGTCAGTTTAAATGACAAAATATTTGGAATAAAAAATATAAATGTATGTGTTTGAAACGAAAATGGTGTACAAATTATTAAAGTCATAGTTTAAATGAAAATATACTTATTAGAAAACGGAATACAATATATTACGTTATAGAATCACTTACTTTTTTGTGTTTATATTTAATTTTCCGATGATGTTAAAGCCATTACCCTCTTTGAACTATACAACAGCTCATAGTGAGGGGTCTTGGGTATTAGTACTCAACAGCCCTCGTACACATGCTTTGATGTAACATACGTTATACAGGTTAAGAGCAGGTATTCATTCTGGTATCGAATCACTCCAACTCCAATCCGTTCAGGCTCAGCTCATACTCCTTATCAGGCTTCCAATCCTTGATTGGATACAGACACATTATTATTATTATTATTATTATTATTATTATTATTATTATTATTATTATTATTATTATTATTATTATTATTATTATAATTATAATTATAATTATAATTAATTATAATTATAATTATAATTATAATTATAATTATAATTATAATTATAATTATAATTGTGTGTGTGTGTGTGTGTGTGTGTGTATGAATATTATTATTATTATTATTATTATTATTATTATTATTATTATTATTATTATTATTATTATTATTATTATTATTATTATTATTATTATTATTTTTATTTTTATTTTATTTTTATTTTTATTTTTATTATTATTATTATTATTATTATTATTATTATTATTATTATTATTATTATTATTATTATTAGGAAGAAGATGGAATCTTGCCTCATGGAACGGGAACCACTTCAACTCCTGTTCACATCATCTCCCATCGACATCATTCCATCATTATTTTCAGAAGAAAATTTATTAAGGACTATTGTAGAATTAAAAGAATATTTCGCCAGCATACTTCAGACATGATCACGGTTGACTAACTATTTATAATGCAGTTTACAAAAATAAATTTCTAAATATAAAAAATCTAAAATTATTTTACATTAATTGAGAAGTTTAAAAAAATAATAATAATTTCGATGAAGAACCATAAAAGCTTACATTATTTTGCAAATACAGCTATTATCATGGATACTAGGTGTACCTGCAAAACACCTAAATATTCAAAAAACATTCAAGCATTCATTCATTTCAGTAAATTTCACATTGATGTCTGACTTAAGTTTTTAATAAAAAGAGATTCTGCTATACGAAGATAGTTGAAATTACCAATTTGAATTAAGATTTTATAGCAACTAGCAATTTCAACTGTAGGAGGGGATTTGTGTTCCGCCGTGTAATGCTCCCATATTCTACTGGGTTTATTCCTGTGTTGCATAATTCGGGTTCTTAAAGTGCTAGTTGTGTATCCCACATAAGAGGAATTACATCCTACTTCTTTGCAAGTAAATTGATACACAACATAACTTCTGTAATCCTCCGAACAATAACCTCGGGTAATATAATGTGAGGACACTCATCTCGGTGTGTAGTAGCTTCTTACACTTAAACTTTTATCTGACTTAACATGTTCCTTGACAATTATGTTTAATTTTTGTTCTTCACTAGAAAAATTGTCAAATTTAATGATTTAAAATAAAAAGTTACCCTGCTTTCCATGTCAAGTGAATTCTTATTTGAAGTCAAAATGTTATTTATAGATCTTATAATAACTTTCTCTATTTTAAATTGATGGTAGCCATTATTAATTAAGTTTTTTGGTATTCTTATCACCTCTTTGTTAAAGAATTCCTACGTTGAAGTTATTTTAAAAGCACTGTGGATTAGGGTTTTAATAGTTGATAGTTTATACCTTTCGGGGATATTAGAATCATAATTTGTGCATAAACTTTTATCTGTACTTTTAACATTTAGCTCTCTCTCAACTCCACCGTTTTTAAACAAAGTAAGACATTTAAGAATGCCAATTTTTGATTTTTAACATCTTCATAAGTGAAGTTTAGGACGGATAGTTGTTTAATTCTTTCTGTGAAAATTTTTAAGTGATTTGAACTTTGATGACAAAAGTGTCATCGACGTATCATAAATATGTCTTTGGATTAAATGTTATTTTCATTCATAATTTGGTTTTCAATATGAGAAATGTAGAAATCGGCGAACGTTGGGTCCAATGGGGATCCCGTCGAAACACCATCTTTTTGTATAAAGGTTTCATTATTAAAATTAAAAGGGGTTTCTGTAGTACAGATAGTTAAGAGCTTATTTAAAATAGTTTTTTCAATATTAGGTGGCGGTTTATCTCCCTTTTCATAAACTTCTTTAAGTATAATGTCTATTGTTGCTTTAACTGGAACGTTAGTGAACAGACTTTCAACATTGAGAGATACTATATAATCAGAATGGAGGAATTCTGTTTCGTTAATGTGCAAGAGAAATTCATCGGTAGATTTTACTATAAATTTTTCATCTAAGTATGGACGTACAATATTGTTAATGCACTATGCAATGCCATAAGTGACAATGCCAGTCATACTTATTATAGGACGTAGGGGAGGATTTTCTAAGTTCTTGTGGATATTAGGCAAGCCGTTTAAATTCCATTATTGTAAACAACAATTCTTTTGATTTAATACTTAACATGTTCATCTGTAATTTTACTAGCTAATATATTGATAAATTTTTTAATTTCTTCTATCTCTATCTTGGAACATTTAACAAATTTCGATTTATCGGAGATAATGTTTTTAAGTTTCTCGTGGTAATCATCTCTACTTAGAATTACGACACCACCTCCTTTTCAGATCTTTGAATATTTTTAGAATTGAGCCATTCCTACCTAATTATTAATTTTGTAAATCGTTCCTGTTATGAGACTTATGTCTTTCTGTATATGATCCAAACAGTTTAAGTTTAGTTTTTAAAAGATCGTCATTCATAAATGTGATATTATTCTTATTAGATTAAGCTTTAATATCATTGAAAAGTTTTCTAATTCTATTTGTAGTAATCAAGTTAGCCTTTTGAATATAAGCCAATTCAAACCTTACCAAGTGATTTATTACTCACTCTCATTAGGATATCATTGAAGAATTTTAATTTTTGTATTTCCAGGAAAATGAATATTCCCCGTGTAAGGTAGCTAAGCTTTTTTAGATTGTAGTCTAATGTTACAGAGTTTCATTATCTTACTAATTTCTAAGAGTGTGAACAACAGATAACTTAAAGCCAGATGCATTGCTGCGGAGTTCAAGAATAAGCTTCATACATTCTTGACGAATCAGAGGAATATCATCAAGTTTTCTTTTGATTTCTCTTTCAAGGGAAGATCCAATATTGGGGATTTTGGGACCCCATTTTATCCCCACCTAAAATGGACATAACATTCTTAATTTTGATGGGAGAAAAAGAGCAAACCGCAGCTTTCTGACCTCTAGAACGTCATTTTCAGGTGTTTTCTGTGTCTGCAGCAGTCATTGTTTCGGCGTTTTCATTTTTCAGAACCTAATTATTTGAAATTTTCTCGAATCCTACAATTTTATTCGAAATGACTTCAAACTTGAAATATACATAGATGGGTCTATTACGCACAAAATACACATTTTAGTTTTTTGATTTTTGGAAAATTGTGCTCAGCAATGTCAAATTTCAATGTACGCATATATATATGTATGTATAGCAGAGGCTAAATTATATATCTTTATATGTATATATATGCCAGCCATAGCCAACTTTATATATATAACAATAATAACATGTAATATATATATAATATATATATATATATATATATATATATAACATGTAGCAAATATAAATATATAACAGCATAACCAGTATGTATATACTGTATACATATATGTATATATATATATATATATGAAATAATATATAACCAATATATATGTAACCAACCAATATAATATATATATATATATATATATGCATATAATATATGTAATAATAATATATATAACAACTTAACAATAACATAACAACAACATATATATGATATATATATTATTTATTAATTTATTTACTTATCATTATTGTTACCCTTATTATTTTGGTGATGCTGTAGCTCAGGATACCTTTTGGGAATTTACAACATCCTCAGGATACCCTTTGGGAATTTACAACATCATATGGAAGGAGCGTAGGTTACACATATATTAATGTATACTAAGTATTTATTTATTATTTCTCTCAATTTTTCATTGTCAGATCCCCCTTTTGAAGGCTTACAATACCCCGTAGGGGCTAGGACCTCTGAAATTGGATCCGCAACGATTCTTTACCCCTCGGTTTAATATTTCATACCTTAAACAATGCTCAAACAAATCTTGGCTTATGAACCGGCACCGGCACCGGCACCTTCACGAAAACCGAATGCAATAA
>JABUQX010140960.1:0-15000 GCA_015478945.1 Trachelipus rathkii
TATATATATATATATTGCCAAGGATAATATTAAATTAATATCACTAAATACTAACTACAAAAAGAACATATTAATAAAATATTTATTAAATGGTTATAGAGAGAGAGAGAGAGAGAGAGAGAGAGAGAGAGAGAGAGAGAGAGAGAGAGAGAGAGAGAGAGAGAGAGAGAGAGAGAGAGAGAGAGAGAGAGAGAGAGAGAGAGAGAAATTATTACTACTTTTTTTCAGATCTTGAGCGTAAGAGAGAGAGAGAGAGAGAGAAAGAGCAAAGAGAAAGACAGACAGACAGAAACAGAGAAAATTGTAAGAGAGAGAGGGAAGAGTTATTTGGTATCCCTCTTAATTACGGAAGAGAAAGTTATTCTCGTTGCCGGAAAGTTATTCTAATTAGATAGAAATAAAATATCCTCCTTAGCAATTACTTTTGATTTATAAGATCATGTTTTAAAAGAAGATTTTCTTCCTTCTCTCTCTCTCTCTTATTTCAAGTCTAAAAAATAACTTCTATTTATGTCTCACTCTCTCTCTCTCTCTCTCTCAAGATTTTCTCTCCTTCTCTCTCTCTCTCTTATTTCAAGTCTAAAAAATAACTTCTAATTTATGTTCACAAATTCATCTTAAAGTAAGAATTAAGAATGGAAAACACGCAAGGAAGAACTTAATATATATATATATATATATATATATATATATATATATATATATATATATATTAAGTTATATATATATATATATATATATATATATATATATATATATATTTATATATATATATATATATATATATATATATATATATATATATATATATATATATATATATATATATATATATATATATATATAAATATATTATTAATTGTCATATATATAAATATATATATAGCATATATATATTAAGTACATATATGTTGTTGTTAGTTATAGATATATATATATATATATATATATATATATATATATATATCCGCTTTCCATCATGGGGTGTATATTATTACATTTGTCCATGATGTGATCGAGACTTTGTGAACATAGAAACATTAGCCAACAAACATTATGCCCTCTTAACCTTAACGTGAAGGAACATTCTCCAGTCAGAGAGCACCCAGAAACATGCCATAGTCTGCAGACTTTTCAACAGTTCAAGATCTTATCTTCGCAGTCTTAATCCCCAATAACTTCACATTTTAGAATCATTGTTTATTAGTAAGTACAAGCCTTTTCTTAACAACAATGTATCCAGTATTAAATTATACCTAACCTAAATTCCCATTATCTACAGTTATACAAATTCACCAACCAACTAAACTAAACCCCATCATATTTAATGCCTTTCTATCAATTTTTAAAATATATCTCGAGAAGTATGCCTAGTTGGGTTTCTTTTAAGGTAAATATTGTCTGCTGAATAGATTATTATAACAGGATAACAAATGAAAATCATTATTTAATTACTTATTCAATGTCATTTTTATGTATTTATTTTATTTGTAGGCCTGAGGTTGATTCCAGTGGGAGTTGAAACGTTGTCTCTATTAAATATTTCCAACTTTAATTACATTATGCTTTAACTTATGTATAAAAGGCTTTACGAGAAACAGATCCTTCTGATATATATTGGTTATTATATATATATATATATATATATATATATATATATATATGTTATATAGGTATAGTTATATATTATATATTATATGTTATATATATATATATATATATATATTTATATATATATATATATATATATATATATAAAAATAAAAAAATAGAAAAAGAAAAATATGTATATATATATATATATATATGTATGTATGTATGTATGTATGTATGTATGTATGTATGTATGTATGTATGTATGTATGTATGTATGCATGTAGTGTGTATGTATGTACATGTGCTGCATGTGCTGTATGCATGTATGTGCAAGTATGAGAAGAAAGAAAGATATATATATATATATATATATATATTATATATAAAGATATATATATATATATATATATATATATATATATATATATATATATATATATCGAAAACAAGTAAATATTGTTTTACATGCAAAGCTTCTTCAATTATTCCAGTATTATATTACGGTATATATATATATATATTGAGTTATTATATATATATATATATATATATTATATATATATTATATATATATATATATATAGAGAGTATCAGTGGCGCAGCCTCATAGGGAGGCTCTGAGGCCCGGCCTACCCAATTAATTTTCCATATAATTTATTTCCTTAATCTCTCTTAATCAAAAATGGCAAGTAACAGCATTTTACTGTTTTCATCATATTTAAATTGTAAATTTTGTCTTTGAAGTTAAACATGAGCAAATAGCGGGTTCAGACCAGAAATCCTCTCACCTCGCGCGTCAGCTACAGGAATGGTTAAGAGTCAAAAGAGTCAGTTGTAAAATTACAAAGAAAATGCAAAAATTGAGGCCGGATTCAGTCGTTACGTTCCCGAGAATAATATATATATATATATTAGCTATAGTTAGTATGGAAGAGCGCGAGTATAGTATATAAAGTATATATATATATATATATATATATATATATATATATATATATATATATATATATATATATATATATATATATATATACTATAGTTATCACGGTATTTCAAACTATGATAATAAACACATTAAGGTATTAATTTTAATTTTCATGTGATAAAGAGTATATATATATATATATATATATATATATATATATAAGATATATATAGTAGAATATATATCTATATAACTTTCTAAATATATTTATATATATATATATATATATATACATAAACAGAATATGCAGGAGTAACAACTTTTTAATTAGGTATGGAAGATATTTAATTGATATAAATAAAAAAAACTAATTAAATTTATAATATTAATCAAATATAAACCAATTTTAGATAAGGTGCACAAAAAATATCTTACCAAGAAATAGAATATTTTCTGAAAGAAAATTCACAAGCCTCTGAATCAATGTCAGTTTCATCGTTAGAGTTACAGGTTTCCATTTTTCGAACGCTGTTTTTTATTTGTTAATCGTTATATTAACATTGCGTAAATCTCCTAATGTGAATTTCTGTCATTGAAAGTGTTGTATATTTATTTCCGAATGCTATTAAGGAATGTAGATGTTTATATAACCTATGGTCGTGCAATATTGAAATTAGTAAATTATCAATATTAAAAGCCTACATATTAGCTTAGAAATACACGCAGCGGAACCTCAAACATATCAGTTTGATGGAGAACATACAGCACTTAACTCGTCCAGTGCTGTTTACTCCTAAAAATATTGCTCTAAAAATAGTGAGTAATAGGTAAGTGAGGTTAGTCTTTTTAGAATTGGCACTAATGAAAGGTAAAATAAAAACATTTCGAAGATTTTTCATGGTGCTAAGCAATTTCTTCTTTTTCCTGTTCTTTTTAAAAAGTGCCTATTAGAAATTTTTTTTACTATTTTATCGTTATATATATATATATATATATATATGAGTGATATATATACATATATGGGTTAAGGTAGAGTTATATATATATATATATATATATATATATATATACATACAATGGCGTATCCAGGGGTAGGTGCTTATGATCTCCCCGAAATTTTCTAGACACTAAAAATTTTTAAGTATCATATCCATTAATAATATAAAGTGCAGAGGTTAAATTTAATTTTATATAATTCGTCACTGCAGGAACAAATCTCGCAAGTCCTTTAGTTAAAACTAAACTTGAAGCCACCATCAGAGAAAATGCAATATTAGAATTTCAGCAGATTTTTGAAGAATGTGTAAGTGTATCAGAGCTGGTATTGAAACACCAGCAAACTGGGCCTATAAGTTCCAAAAATAGTTAGACCTTAACATTCTTTACTTCCCACCCACAAATCATGATATTGTACATCCATTTTTATCCTATTTTTGGATGTGTGATTGATATCAGCATTAGGAGAGAGAAGTAAATCATAAAGATGTTTTTCTTTCCCCAGAAATGTGGTCATACCATGAAATCCTGATGAGCGCCATTTAGTAAAGATAAAAGATCGTGTAAGCTTTTACAAGGGAAGACCTCGAAAGCCTAATAGAAGATTTTTAGTAAAATCAAATGGAGTTTATGGAAGTTGAAATGGCATCACAGCACAGATCGTCCAAAACAGCAATAGACGGATTCAGCTTGTTCGTAGCCTCACTTCCTAAACACAGAGCATCTTGGCGTAAATGTCAAGTAATTTTCCTGCCTGCTACTGCTTCAGTAGAAAGAAGCTTTTCAATATTAAGACTTCTGAAAAGCTACTTGAGCAATAATATAATAGGCCAAAGACTTACTGGGCTTGTCTCTTCTCTGCATACATCGAAACATTGACATAAAAACTGAAGATGTTATCTCGAACTTCTTGCCTACTTTCATGCCCGGCGACAAAGCAATAATATAGGTAAGATGATTTCTAGGTAATTTATATAAATTGAATATTTTTCCTGTAAATTTAATATTTGGTCTTCCACTTTGCTATATATGATATATATAAGGTTGGGTTATGGTTGGAGCATACATATATGTTGAAAGAAGAAGAGTTATATACAGCATATATATGCGATATATATATATATATATATATATATATATATATATAGCAAACGACTTTTTTTTCCCCCCCCCGAAAAAAAATTCTGGATACGCCACTGTATATATATATATTATCCCTAACTACGCCACAGATATATATATATATATATTGGGTTATTATTGTTGTTAATACATACAGATATATGATATATATATATATATATATAGTATATATGTATATATATATATATATATATATTCCGCGCTACGCATATATATATATATTATAAATATATATATCTATATATGATATCGTTGTTATATATGTTATAGTATATATAGCAGTTATATATATATTAAGTATTAAAGAAGTATTATTATTAAGGTTATATATATATGTTATATATATATATATAATATATACATATATGATAGTTATATTAGTATATAGTATATATTATTATTATGCATATATATATATATATATATATATATATATATATTATTGCTAATAAGCAGTAGGGCAGTATATATATATTATTAAGTCGCATATATATATATATAAGGTTGAAAGAAGAGTAGTGAGAGAGTATGTATATATATATATATATATATATATATATATATATATATTATTAGTGTTGCTAATTTTATATATACAAGACCATTAGCTATTATGAAAGAAGAGCAAAGAAGCATATATATATATATATATTATTATGTTATTATTATTATATATATACGTTATTATATATATATATATATATATATATATTATAATATCATGAGCATATGCTATTTGAGATATTGGAGTGGTTCATTTTTAATTCATTCACTTTTATTTCACCTTTACACTTTTTAGAAACAATATTTTATTAAATTAATAATCAATAGATTAGTAATTTTATTAATATATTCAAAATGAATAAATATATATCAATAGCATTCGTTCTTTATAATACACACGCGCAAATACACAAACACACACACACACACACACAAACACACCTATACACACATATACACACATACACACACACACAAACACACTACGCACAAACCATAAACTCTCATACACGCACACCTACACATTAATTCTCTTCATATATATATATATATATATATATATATATATAAAGATATATATATATATATATATATATATATATATATATATATATTTATATATGTCCAATATGGTGCACAAACCTAGTTACACAATAAGTTTTTCATTACCTTGACAAATTTTTTTCAGGACTTATATATATATATATATATATATATATATATATATATATAGGGTATATAGTTATATATATATATATATTATTATTATTATATATTATGCTATATATAAATGGAGATATCTACCTACATCAGCCTGTTTCATCCATGGCTGCTAGGTGTGCGAATTAGCTTTATGCTATAATTAGTTTTGATTAATATTAATTTTAGATATAAGGGAATATCTGTTCAAATGAAGATAGTTTTGTACACAATTATTCAATAAAATATTAAAAAATTAAATGCTCTTAAACTTCCAAATAGCTTATTTTATACAGTAGTTACTGTATCAAAAAGGAAGCTTTTCATGTGCGCTTAAAAATTCGAACAGCTTTTATCGCGTTCCGTCCGTGTTATTTCACGCTCGCTCTCTCGCTCTCGTTTTCTATTCTTCAAATACCTTAAAATTGTGCTCTTTTAATTTAGCACATGGATTTTTGCACAGAGACTTTTTTAATTTATATTTTAATGTGGTTTATATATATAGGCCCTATATATATATATATATATATATATATATATATATATATATATATATATGTGTTTTATATATATATATATATATATATATATATATATATATATATATATATATATATATATATATATATATATATCGTCTGTAACTGGTAGGAAAGAATTATACATATTATATATATATATATATATATATATAGTTGCTATTATGCTATATATTATGTTATATTATTATATATATATATATATATATATATATATATATATATATATATATATATACATATATATATATATTTTACATATATATATATTTATATATATATATATATATATATATATATATATCGTCCTGTGCTAGACAAATATATATATATATATATATATATATATATATATATATATCGTCCGTGCTCAGAAAGATCTTATATATATATATATATATATATATATACATATATTAAAGAATATATATATATATATATATTATATATATATATAACGTCTGCAAAAAAAAAAAATAATATATATTATATATATATATATATAGAAGCAATTAAACATTATAATTTATATATAAAGATCTATTTCTATTAGTTAAAGATATATATATATATATATATATATATATAAAGTACACTTGCCCTAAGTTCTAAATTTGTTACTGATATATATATATATTATTATTATTATTATATATATATATATATATATATATATATATATATTTATATATATATATATATATATATATATATATATATATAGTTATATATATATATATATATATATATATATATATATATATATATATATATATATATATATATATATATATATATATATATATATATATATATATATATATATATAAATATGGTTCTATGGTCCTGAATTCCATAGTTGTCAAAAACCTGTGCAACTAAGTTTGTTCACCGCCTTGGTCAACTGTTTCATGTCTGTCTTTCCACATTGATCTTTCCTTTTTGCTGGAAAAGGTGAACACATTCAACCTGTACCGAAAAAGGTGGAACAACTTTCAACAATCTTTAACCTTCTTTCTCTTTCTGAAGCTTTCGAATCTATCTCAAGAGAAAGATATGGAAATCTCTTAATTCTTTTAATTTAATCTTAGGTCGCCGTTATGACTTTCGTAAGAAAACTTGTTATTTTGGTGATCTTCTCTCTGCCTTCTTTCTGGTTCTCGATCCTCTGGTTCTTCGGCATTTCGGTGAATCTTTTATCGAAAGCATTCGATAGAGTCTGGTACAAAGATTTTTCTGATTTTCTTTCCGGTCGTTCTCAAGCAGGTACCGTAGACGAACCACTGTTCATTTTTTAACTCTATTAGAAGTGGTGTTTTTTTCAGGATTCTATCTCATCACCAACTCTTTTTTACTTTTTATTAATGATCTCTCTCTCTCTCTCTCTCTCTCTCTCTCTCTCTCTCTCTCTCTCTCTCTCTCTCTCTCTCTCTCTCTCTCTCTCTCTCTCTCTCTCTCTCTCTCTCTCTCTTCGTTTCCTATCCACTCCTTTGCCGGTGACTTCACCATTCATTACTTCTTCCAATTTGGGAGTTGACAACACTCAACAGCAATTATCGCATACGAGGTTGGTGTCCTCGGAGCAGCTGATTTCTAATCTTTCCCGTATGGAAGTATTAGTATTCAATGCCTCAAAAACACAATTTCTTCATTTACCTACTCGGCATAATCTTCCGCACAACTAGATATCTCTTTCGAAAGCACACAACTCACACATACTTTCCTTTATCCTTAATATTCTTGGGATTTCCTTTTCTCGTGACCCAAATTATAAAGATCATATTATTTCCTCTCTCTCTCTCTCTCTCTCTCTCTCTCTCTCTCTCACCACAACAGTTTCTTGCTCTGCGTAGTGGCGTTGTTCCTCTTTCTAGCCGTCGAACTATTTCATCACACTCTCATTATACCATCGCTATTACAATGAACAATGCTCTTCTAATCTCTCTAGTCGAGTACATCCACTTTTGAAGAGAGCTCGTTCGTCTCACCCCTCCCCACCTTTCTCATCCTTCCCTCTCAAACACTCTGAGCCCCATACATAACCGCTATGCTCAACCTTTCATATACTCCGCTAGTAAAGTCTGAAACATACTTCCCTCATCTATTTAATTTTTTTAACTTTCTTTGACTGGCAAACTTTCAAACGCCTTCAGGGGCATATCGGCCCTTGGTTCGTCCTTTGTTTGACCGTTGACTGTATTCCGGTGGAATTTGGCAGCCCTCCGGCCTTTGGGTGAATATATATATATATATATATATATATATATATATATATATATATATATATATATATATATATATATATATATATATATATATATATATATATATATATATATATATATATATACTGCATATAATATATCTATCGTCACATGACTAATATTTGTTCACAATTCTCTCTCTCTCTCTCTCTCTCTCTCTCTCTCTCTCTCTCTCTCTCTCTCTCTCTCTCTCTCTCTCTCTCTCTCTCTCTCTCTCTCTCTCTCTCTCTCTCTCTCTCTTTTGTTTTTCTTTAATTTTATTTTTTTTTTTATCTTTAAATCCCGTATTTATTTTTTTTTTTGTTATTCTGATTATTATTGTTGACTTTTAAAATTACAAACAAAGTACCGTCGTAAATTTAACAACATTTTTAAAAACTTTCAAAATATTTCTACTATTATATCTGGAGTATGTAGTCTCTTTTTAAAGACTTTTTTTTTTTAAATATTCCTTTGCCAGTTGCGCCCGCCTCTTCACGCTTCCCTTTTAGTGTTTATTTCGTCTACAAAAATCTTCAACCTTTCTTTAGGAATATATCACAAACTATGTTTATTCTAATTCATTTTTACACTTTCCTACTTTCTTTTTTATATTGCTACACTTACACACACACAAACACACACACACACACACACATCACTACATATAGATAATAATAGCAAAGATCGAGTATGTATCTTATAACAGATGAACATTATATATATATGCACTATATATATATATATATATATATATATATTGGTTATATAGATATATTATATATATATATATATATATATATATATATATATACTTTAAAAATAATTTATAGAAATAAAGAAAAAAGGTAAAAAAACTAACACCAGAAAAGTAAAATATAAGTATTAAAAAATATAAAATTTTCAAAACCGAATAATAAGATTTTATTTTTTAAAATTTACTCAATAATAATAATAATAATAATAATAATAATAATAATAATAATAATAATAATAATAATAATAATAATAATAATAATAATAATAATAATAATAATAATAATAATAATAATAATAATATTCTTTACACAATCGTCATAAAATATTATTTGCTCAGCAACACGAGCACATGGTTTTTTTTTGGGTTTTTTTTAAATGCGACATTTAATTTTTATTTTAGTTTCTTCTTTTTGAAATATGAATAAAAAATGTTTTATTAGATTTTTTTTTTCTTTTTATTTTCTTTTGCAGTTTCCGTCACTTCTAATGGGCAGGATTCTATGAGAGAAGGGGAATGAATTATAGACAATTCACACCCTTTGACAAAAGGGTTGTAATTTTTGAATTTACCTCATAAATTTGTCTTTACTTTCGATATTAAAATCTGTGAACTGATGTAAATAGTCATAAAATAATTGAATTAAGAAATAACTTAAAATTATATATATATATATATATATATATATATATATATATATATATAGGGGTGTAGAATAATATATATATATATATATATATATATATTTTTTTAATAATATATATATATATATATATATATATATATATATATATATATATATATATATACAGGCAAGCTGAATTTTCAGATAGTTTTTTTTTGAAAGTATTTGCAAAACTAACTATTGTAATGAACTAAGAATAAATAACACACACACACACACACAATAATAATAATAATAATAAATACATAATAATAATAATAATAATAATAATAATAATAATAATAATAATAATAATCAAAGAAAATTAAAAGTATTTATTAATGGAAACAAGGAGACATGTTTGTGGTCCGTAATGATTTCTTAGGTCAAGTGGCAGTTCTTCATAGATGTATAAATGATTTAGACCAAGGACTTAAATGTAAGGTTTCCAAGTTTGCAGATGATACCAAATTGGCTACCTCAGTAAGGAATAATGATGGATGTATAAAGATTTAAAATGATCTTTGATAAACCTTTTGGGTGGGTAGATATACCTGAATGTTTAATAGTAAGCTGGGTAATATATATAAGAGAGAGAGAGAGTGGTGTTAAGAGGTGGGGTTATATATATATATAGTATATATATATATATATATATATATATATATATAACGCCTTACTTTTAACCACTTTTAACCACTGACAGTCATCAATCCTCCCTCCATCCCATAATTACACTGAACACTTCCTTTAAACAAAACCTCAAAAATACTAGGACTTGTCTACGACACCCATGACGTTTTTCAGTTAGGTTACTCAAATAAAAGATTTAACTACGATTTGAATGGGAGGTTGGCTTGAGTCTTTGAACCAAAAAAGAGAAGGTCATGAGTAGAAGAAACGCGAAGAATTTTAAGGACAGGCGAAGATTCGAACTGTGTGCTTTCGGAGAAGTTGTTATAGTTATATAGAAGATTATGTTGATTAGTAAGATGAAGGAGCTGAATTTCTGAGGCATTGAAGATAACCCTGTTTTCAGTGCCCCAATTAGAAGATAGAGAAAGATCTGAGGTAAGCTGTTCCAAGACCGCATACCTAGCGTGAGCCACGTGCTGTGAGGTGGGACATCTTTCAAAATGAAAGGAATTATGAAGAGTGGGTGGAGTCATCATTATATAAGTGGATAGGTGAGGAAGTAATAGAGATAAGATCATTAATGAAAAGCATAAAAAGAGTTGGGGTTAGGACAGAACTCTGAGGAACACCACTATTTACAGATTTAAAAGATGAACGGTGGCCATCTACAACAGCATCTATAGAATGACCGGAAAGGAAATCAAAACTATGTGCCAGACTCTATCGAAGACTTTCCATATGTCTAGCCAGATTCACAAAAGAGAGAAGAGAAAGATTGCAAGTTGAACATTCTTACCAAAGCCATACTGACCATCCGAAATAAGATTAGAAGAATTGAGATGCTTCCAAATCTTTCATTAAAAGATAAATTGGAAAACGTAAGAAAGAACGAAGGGTTAAAGAAATAGGTCGATAGTTTGATAGATGAAATGGGTCCTATTATTTCGAAACAGACTGAATAAAGTGCCCCATTTCTAGTAGAAAGGAAAAGACACAGTAGATAGAGATAGAAAAAGTCAATTAAGACAAAGTGAAATACCAGCATAGCGCACCTCAAAATTTCAATAAGGATAGTAAAATTTCAGGTATCTTTAAGAAGAAAGCAAATCTAAGATAACCAACCTTAAGAACGCAAGCCAGTTAGATTGACGGAGAAGGAAAATAGTACCGAAAACGTCTAAGGTGAAATTAGATCTAGTCAAAGTTTTGAGATAAGAGCTCAGTTTAAACTGTAGTTGTTGTAGTTAGATACAAATAATTTACAGGTCGACACAGCACAATCAGAGGCAGAGCTCAGTTTTTCTATACCACACTACTACCTACACACTACACACACTATACTACCACACCATTTTCTTTACTACACTATACCTATACATAAATATATATGTGTATGCTATATAATATACTTCTCTCCCTGCGAAACGGGCGTCCATCATGAAGTTACTGTGATACCTGACAGGTCGGACGCAACGAGAGGATCTAAATCGAAAAAAATGCGTTATAATATTTCTACCACCTAATGTCCGTTAGGTCCAGGCAGTCTAGCAGGGAGATGTCTGTCGTGAATTTTCAAGGTGCCGACATCTTGCTGCAATGGGGAGGGGCGTTATGAGATTTTTATTTATATTCTTGAAGGGAGGGATGATGCCCCAGAGCTTAAACGGGGCAACATGTACCCTGGTTTGACCGGTCCTATTTGTTCTGTGGGGATGTGTGGGCGGGCAGGCCAGAATAGTGTTAATGGGTATACGGATATCGTTCTCTGTGTTAACTAGGTATTAAGATGTGTTTAACTGTGGAGTATCAGGGGGGGGGGAAGGAGGGAGCGAGTTGTAAATATTCAAGTAGTACAAAGCTGGTGTGATCCTTTTTCTTATCGGTGGAGGAGGGGCTGCTGTAAAAGTATTAAGATCACAGAAGAAGGCCTATTAAAGTGACTTGCTACTATAATGCTTGGCAGCCATCTCTTTCGACATAGTACTTACTGGAAGAATTTTTCTTTCGGTTAGTAAGGGATGGATGGGATTGGGGGGAAGACAGCCTGTTATTATCGTTGTGTGCTACACCGAACCGTCGACCAAGTGCCCGGTACCCCGTGTCCTTCGGTGTGGAGTGATGTTGTTATATGCAAGCAAAGCTTTACTTTTCTTGAACTACCTCAAGTTTTTGTTATGTACTCTGAGTATTTCTGGCTCCCAGGCTGATAATGTATAGTTTAAAAAGACAGTACTGTCATATACTACCAGGGGTTTCTTACTTTGCCAAAAATGCTCCGGTTAATCTTTTCATATCATTTTTAATTTATGTGTGGCTCTAGATGTAATAATATTGTTTATGTGGGAGGTAAATGTCATGTGTGTAGTTTGTATCGAAGGTTAAGCTCAAGTTAGTGAGTCGTTTATTAAAGAAGAGAAAGTCCAAAGGAGAGTTGGATTCTCTTTATCCACGGATGTAAGAATGAGTGTGATGGAGGATATATATATACTATATATATATATATATATACCTCATATTACATATATATGTATATGTATATATAATATATATAACAACTAACAACTCTAACCAGTAATATAATATGTATATGTAGCAGCATAATAACAATACTCATATAAATGCCTATGTAATATAACCATAACCTTAATAATATATATGTAACATAATAACATGGCATAATATATCTTAATAACTTCATAATAATAATAATAATAATATATGTTATATATATATGTAATATGTAATAATAATATATATAATAATATTATTTATCTAATATATAATAATATAATAATATCATATATATACATGTATATATATATGTATATATATATATAACTGCTAATATGTATTTTCTATATATGTATAACAACAATAGCCAATACTATAATAATAGCATATAATAAATATATGTATATGTATATATATATATAATATATATCACATATTATATATATAATAATAATATATATATATATATATATATGTATGTAATGTAATAATATACTAATAATACTGTAACTATATAATATGTGTATAATGTAATAATATATGTAATAATGTAATACATAATAATATGTGTATAATAATAATAATAATAATAACATATATATTATAATAATGTAATGTGTGTTACTCAATAATAATATATGTTTATGTGTATGTATGTATAAATCAATATATATGGCTTATAATAAAACCTTATATATATAACTCTAATAATATGTAATAATGTAGCCAGCCAATATTATATATGTAATATACGGTCTAGTAAATATTAATATAATAATAATATGTATGTATATTATAATAATAATATGTATATCATATATATGTAACAACTCAACAGCGCCGACCATATCTTAACAACAACAGCATAATAATAATAATGGCAATGATAATAGTAATATTGTAATAATATAACTATATATATAATATATAAATATATAACCTATCGTTAAACCCACTATGACGTCATATAACTAATCTGATATGGTAAATAATAGCATCTATATATATACATATATATAACTTATATATATATACATATATATATATATATATATATATATATATATATATATATATATATATATATATATATATATATAATATGTATATATATATATATATATATATATATATATATATATATATATATATATATATATATATATATATATATATATATATATATATATATATATATATATATATATATTGCGTGTGTGTGCGTGTGTTTCTGAGTAGGATGAAAATTCACTGAGAAAAATTACTATACTATTCCTCTAAAGAAAAGGCCCAATTTTCTTCAGAAAGAATATGTCTGAAGAAGATGAACGATCCATTTCGGAAAACTTCATCAGACAATGAACCGCTTCTCATAGCAAACATCTTTCACTCCAACGTTGTTAACAAAACTCTTCAAAGGGAACCCGAAAGCCTTTCAATTCGTGCCAAAACTCTCGCACTTCCACTACCCCACCCCTTAAAACAAGAAAAAACAAGAAAACTAACCCTGAAGACATACTTATTAAAAATAATCACCCCATAACCCCACAAAGGACTCAAACACAAACATTCAAACAAATACACACACACCTACACACACACACACACCTACACACACACATGCCAGAAAGCTATTCAAAAAAAAAATAAAAGAGTTGCCAAAAAAAATCATGTGAGTGATGTTTCTTTAATTATCGCTTGGAAAGCAACGTAAAAATAAGTTCTTTAAAAACTTCAAGAAAAACTTATCATTCTTCTATTTTGGGGAGAAACAAATACTTATTTAT
>JABUQX010140961.1:0-2500 GCA_015478945.1 Trachelipus rathkii
ATAAACTTGTAAAACAATCGAACATTTCTCAATCAACCTTAAAGAAGCGGTCCTAAGCACCCAGCTTCAATATATATATATATATATATATATATATATATATATATATATATATATATATATATATATATATATATATATATATATATATATATATATATATATATATATATATATATATATATATATATATATATATATATTTATATATATATATATATATATATATATATATATATATATATATATATATATATATATATATATATATATATATATATATATATATATATATATATATATATATATATCTATATATATATATATATATATATATATATATAATAATAATATAATAATAATAATATATATATAATAACATAATAATAATATATATATATATGTATAATATAATATAATAATAATATATATATATATATATATAATAATATAATAATATATATATATATAATATATATATGAAATATTTAATAATAATAAATAATATATATAATAATAATAATAATATATATATATATATATATATAATATATAATATATATATGTAATAACTATATATATATATATATATATATATAATATATAAATATATATATATTTATATATATATATATATATATATATAATAATATAATATATATATAATAATAAATAATATATATATATATATATATATATATATATAATAATAATAATAATAATATATATATATTCTATATATATATATAATAATAATATATAATAATAATATATATATATATATATATATATATATATATATATATATATATATATATATATATATATATATATATATTCTATATATATATATATATATATATATATATATATATATATATATATATATATATATATATATATATATATATATATGATATATATATATATATATATATATATAATTAGACTGGTCTTTCTTTTTCAAGTTATTGTATTTATATACAGGACCCCGTAGGTTTGTGCCATATCATCTTAAAGTATTCCATTCCAAGTTTGAGGTCAATCAGTTAGCAACAACCCGTGCCCCACGGGCATCAAAAGATGCCATGTTGTGGCTAATATGCTTTTTTAAAGTATTAACTTGCGGTAGTTGTTATGCTGCCTCGAGTGGGTTAGTGCGTGCTTTTTTTATACTTTGGTTATACGTAAATGTCCTGTCAGATGAAATACACACTCCATAGTGATCACGAGTGTATTAAGATAATTTCCTGTTTCATAATATTACAGTGTTTAAATATATTTTTAGATTATTTTAATTAAATATGTCACGAAAAGAACTTTCTCTTCGGTTCAGTGGAAAATAAAATAACCGGGAGTAAACTCCCTATCGAGGAGATGTTTCACATGTTCTATTTTGTAACTTGCGTATAGTAAATTTAAATTTACATGATAGTGCATCTTTTCTAATTGATGAATGTTTATTGTTCTGAAGAAAGGAACGTATACCAACGGAAGATCGTTCGGACTGCATCAAACAATTTAAAAAGTTAAATGAATATCATCGCGGACTATAAAAGAAAAAAATATATATAATAAAGAAAGAGTGAGTTAAATTTGAAGATAATCTAGATGATCTGTTCGATATATGCAATGCAAATGCAATGGATATGATCAAAATTATTTACATATAGAGCGACAAAACGGACGTGTTGGTTGCATGTTGGGTATAGATAAGAAGGTAACAGCCGCAGAAGAACGAAAGGCTGAATGAGTAGCAAAGGAGTTAAAAAAGAAGAGAAAAACAACTTTGGAATACAGATTCATGTTAGTGAAGTTATGTAATTCAATTATAAATAACTGAAATATTTTACTTTTGCGCTTACTGTCATCGTAATGTTTCTTGCATATTATATTTCACAACGCTTTTGTCTGTCAGAATATCGAGTAATCTTAGTTTAAATGTATATTTCAGAATGTAATTATCTATCCTCATCAGAGGATAGCGAAACTCAAGACTCCCAGATAGAAACTACAGTAGAAACCATTCAATCATCTAGCAATCCAGGTACGTCAGATATCGACGAATACGCTGAAATAGAAAGTGATGTGTCGTTTCAGAATACTCACGTTTCACCCAAACGAGCTAGGAAAGAAATATTGACAGCTAGACTCTCAGCAGCACTAGATAAATGTAAAGTAAGCGATAGAGATGATGTTTATATATATTGAAAGCTTGCGTTGATGCCCTAAATTTAAATCAGAAAGAATGTCATCAACGGCACGTTCATTAAAAGGGGTAGAGAAAAGTTTCGCAAGCAAGCAACATTAAGCGTTAGATCTAAATTTAATGATTCTAAATTACTATGTAGTTATTCACTGGGATTCTAAAATGCTCCCTGATATTACCGGAAAAAAGTCAGTTGATCGACTCCCAGTGATAGCAACAGTTTTCAACGTAGAACAACTTCTAGAAGTTCCAGAACTTTCATCAGGAACAGGTAAAGAGATATTATCAGCT
>JABUQX010140961.1:7500-10310 GCA_015478945.1 Trachelipus rathkii
ATATATATATAACTATATATATATATATATATATATATATATATATATATATATATATATATTTATCTATATATATATATATATATATATATATATATATATATATATATATATATATATATATATATATATATATATATATATATATATATATATATATATATATATATATATATATATATATATATATATATATAAATATATATATGTAAATCTCTTCACAAAAAAGAAATAATCTTGCTTGTGAGATTTAGCTTAAAGAATTTCATTGTCTCTAGTGTATGCAAATTCTTGAATTATTAATAAATGTAATTATATAATATATCATAAAAAACAATTTTTATTAAAGTTTGATCATTATAATATTCGCTTGGACGATATTATAATGGATGCGGAGCCGGTAATTTTTTTTCCGGCTCCGACTCCGGATCAATCATATTAATATCTGTCTCTTACTCAGGCTCCGGCATCGACTCCACAACATTAAATACTCAAGGCTCTGGTTGCAGGTACACACCAATATTTTATAAAAACAAAATTTTGCTCAGGCTCCACCAGAAAATTACCGAGCGTCTCCGATGCTCTCAGCTCCGTCTCAAGCCACGTAACCCTGGATATTGAAATAAGAAGTGAAATATTTCGGCAGAAATTTTAAAAAGTTAAGATGACACGGATTTTAGAATATGATTACAAATACGATTATTTAGTGTGTGTGTGTGTGTGTGTGTGTGTGTGTGTGTGTGTGTGTGTGTGTGTTTTATTATTACTATTATTGTCATTATTATTTTCATTATTATTCTCATTATTATTATTAGGTATTATTATTAATATTATTATTATTATTGTGTGTGTGTGTGCTTATGTAGGTGTGTGTGTGTGTTGTGTAAGTGAGTGTGTATGTGTGTATTAATATTATTATTATTATTATTATTATTATTATTATTATTATTATTATTATTATTATTATTATTATTATTATTATTATTATTATTATTATTATTATTGTGTGTGTGTGTGTGTGTGTGTGTGTGTGTGTGTGTGTGTGTGTGTGTATTATTATTATTATTTATTATTATTTTTATTATTTTTGTGTGTGTGTGTGTGTGTGTGTGTGTGTGTGTGTGTGTGTGTGTGTGTGTGTGTGTGTGTGTGTGTTATGTGGTGTGTGTGTGTGCTTGTGTGTGTGTGTGTGTGTGTGTGTGTGTGTGTGTGTGTGTGTGTGTGTGTGTGTGTGTATTATTAATTGTGTGTGTGTGTGTGTGTGTTGTGTGTGTGTGTGTGTGTGTAATGTGTGTGTGTGTGTGTGTGTGTTATTATTATTATTATTTTTGTGTATATATTTGTAGAGTCATTACCATTTAAACACATAATTCTCTTTATTTGCATCATTCCCTAAAAGCAAAAATTAAAAAATATTAACAATCATAATTCACACAATTGCTCAAGACAAAATAAAACATTTTAACTTCCAAATATTTACTAAAAGAAAGGCTTCGATGCTTGGGCAAAGAGAAGAGAGAAGAGAGGATGAGCTTTTAATGCAAAATGTTTATTAATTTGATGCTTCCTTCTTGATTTAAAGAGATAGGAATCTCTCTCACACTTTTCTTTCAATTTGTTTGTTGTTCGTCAAAGGCTTTTTGTTTACTATCATTGAAAAAACATTATAAATATACAATTAAAAATTATTATATATATATCTATAATAATAACCTTATATATGTAACATATATATATATATATATATATATGTATCTATTAATAATATAATAATATATATATATATGTAATAATATATGCATAGAAAAGTTTGGTTAAAGTCACGGCTTTGTGGCCGCTAAGCTTTACCGGTTCCTGTGAGCTCCAACCTCTAAAAAGTTAACTTTACTACTTTTGGATAGTAGAATGAAAACTACTACTTGTAGTAGTCGAAACGCTTTTTAGTTTAGTAGTAAAATGAACTTTTGTTCAGTTGTATAAATGACAACTTAATTTTAACTACTTTTTTCTACTTTAACTAATAGTAGAAAGAGAAGTAGTAAATTTTACTACTGATTTGAAGCGTTATATTTACTACTTGTGTAGTTGTCATTGCGTGATTGTAAAATATATTCCACGCATTGACCACCATCATTATCAGCAACTTGAATTTACTTCAATACCTTATATTATTACGTCACATCACGTCATTGAACTCATATTGATATTGATCCATATTGATTCGATCACCGGCCACTCTGGAGTGAGGATTCGAACTCTCACCTCTTTAGCTTCCTGCATATTGTCTAACCACTAGACCATGGCGGATAATGATATTTCACGATAAAAATTAAATTTTATATATTCGCTTATCTATATATATTAATAATATAATAATAATATATATGTATAAAGAACCTTCAATAATAATAATAATATATGTATATATATATAATATAGCAGCAGCAACATATATAGCTCAACTCTTCATATATGTATATATCATTTGGTGTTTATTTGTTTAACCAATAATATATGTTGATTGTTGTTGTAATATGTATATGTAGTATATCTTTAATAATATATATGTAATCATGTATAGCCATATATGCTGTAGCCAGCCAATAGCCAGCAGCAGCGCGTAGCCCAACGCCCTATATACGCATACGCAGCAGCAGCCAGCGTAGCCAGCCTTGCTCAACTTAGCCAGCACTGCCAGCACCAACCTTCCCTGTAACAGCTAACCATGCCAGCCATATATGTATGGGACGGCATGGGACCTTCAGGTGTTGACCCATAAAAATGAAACACGCAGTGGAAGGGATCAGGTT
>JABUQX010140963.1:0-20000 GCA_015478945.1 Trachelipus rathkii
GCGATTACCGCACTCAGGGCAAACAGATATGTTGGAGGAATTGGCTGGAGGGTGGGTAAGAATGTGAGCCTTTGCTGCACACACGCTTGGAAGCACTAAAAGACATTTTCGACATTCCACACGCCGATCCGAGGAGCTCTGATTAGTTCTCATGTGGGACATAAGGTCTCGAACACTGTAAAACATTCTTTCACAGAGGTAACACTTAACAGTCTTCTTGGAAGTCAATGGTGAACTGTTAATAATAATAATAATAATAATAATAATAATAATAATAATAATAATAATAATAATAATAATAATAATAATAATAATAATAATAATAATAATAATGAGGAGGAGGCAATGGATTCAGTGAGAAAGTTGAAGAATGGTAAATCTGCAGGTATAGATGAAATTACTGATGAAATGATCAAGAACGGAGGCGAGATGGTGATTGATTGGATTTGGAAGCTGTGTAATAAAGCGTTTATGGAGGGTATAGTTCCGAGGGATTGGAGGAGAGCAGTAATAGTACCCTTATATAAGGGTAACTGTAGGAATTATAGGGGAATTAGTTTATTGAGTGTTGTAGGGAAGATATATGCTGGTATTTTGGTCGAAAGAGTGCGTTTAGGAGTGGTAGAGGATGTGTGGATCAAATCTTTACATTGAAACAAATGATTGAGAAAATAAGGGAGAAGAAGAATAAATTGTATTTAGGTTTTATGGATTTGCAACAGACGTATGATACGATTAATAGGGAAGCTCTATGGCAGGTGTTAGTGATATATGGTGTTGGTGGTAGGCTTCTGAATGGAATCAAAAGTATGTATGACGATAGTGAAGCGTGTGTAAGAATAAATGGTGTCAAAAGTGTTTGGTTTAATATTAATAGCGGAGTTTTTCAATTTATATATGGATGAGGTTATGAAAGAATTAGAGGTGGGGGTGGCAGGAAATGGTGTTAGAATGATGGAGAATGGAAGAGAGTGAAGAGTGCCCTACCTTTTAAATGCGGATGATTTGGTTTTGTGTGGCGATTGGTAGAGAATTGGTAGAAAAATTTGGCAGTGTGTAAAAGGAGGGGTTTGAAAGTAAACGTAGATAAAAGTAAGGTTACGGTTGTGAGTGAGGACAGTCCTCAGTGTGAAGTTATGTTAGATGGTGAGCAGCTGGAACAAGTGTCTGAGTATAAATATTTAGGATATATGTATGATGATAAGGGAACGGATGATGCAGAGTGTAGTAGGGAAGTTGTGAATGGCAGGAAAGTGGCTGGTCCAATTAAATCCTTGATGGATGTAAAGGGACTAAGTTTGAGTGCGCTAGGGTCTTACATGAGGGTATGTTGTTACCTGTGTTAATGTATAGTAGGGAGATTATGGTCTGGAATAAGAGGTATAGATCTAAAGTTCAATGTGTTCAGATGGGACAATCTTAGGTGTGTGTTAGGCGTGAGAAGAATTGATAAAATGAGGAATGAACGTACTAGAGAGTTGTGTGGTGGGAGAAAGGGGTAAATGAGAGAATAAATGAGAGTACGTTGAAATGGATTGGTCATGTGGAAAAGATGAATAATAGTCGGTTGGTTAAGCGGATGTATAGTGGTGACTGTGTTGGGAATCGACTGGCTGGGAGACAGAAGAAAGGGTGGATTGAGCCAGTAAAGGAATGTCTGGAGGAGAGAAATTTGAGTTTGGCAGAGGCGAGAATAAAGGTGCATAATAGGAGTGAATAGCGGGGTTTTGTGAGGGATATGGTTGTGGCCCACCTGGGCCAAGGGATGAACCCTACACTGACGATATGCCATAGTGAGGGTCCGTCGCGGTCCCGTGAAGCTCTAGGGTGGATTTTCTGACTGCGACGAGTTTTCACTAATAGGTATATAGGGGGCAGTAGGCTGGGCTTTCTTTTTGACTTGTCATATTCTTCTACTACTTTTCTTTTCCGATGCATATATACACACACCACCCCCAGTCTGATAATAATCATTCACAGGATTAATGATAATAATAATAATAATAATAATAATAATAATAATAATAATAATAATAATAATAATAATAATAATAATAATAATAATTATAATAATAATAATAATAATAATAATTATAATAATAATAATAATAATAATATTTTGAATGTGTATAGGAGCCGTCACTGCCCACTGGAATGAGGCGATGTCGAGACAGTGGAAAATATAAAAGAGGCTAAGAAGTCTTCAAATAAAAGGAATTTATTGGATTGTTGTATAGACAGCGTGACAGGAGAGGCATTCAGTAATGGTTCGGAGTCAAATGAGCTGTCACAGGACATGCTATGTAGGCTACAGGCGACCCTGAATTGTCATGTAAAGGAAGGGCAAATCATTCTTGGGTTGCATATAACACCTATAGCTGAAAAGCGTGTTTTTACCTTTCTTTAATTTGCCAGCAGCTGGTCGCTTAGTGAGGGAGGTTTATTACCAAGAGAATCCGGAAATCTGCGTGAAGGAAGTAGTCTTTGGGAAGTATGGTTACATTCGCTTCATGCTGACCAAAGGAGGCAGAAAGAAGGCAGGAAGGTTTTGAAGGAGATGCCTACGCCAGCTTCTTGCTAGATTGACCATCACTAGAATGCCTAGAAGATGGAAGGAGGGAGTGGGCATGCATTTCAACTTCCATGGCTGCCCCGCAGAGATGATGGGAACATCTCTGGAAGACGATTGATTGAAATTGTGACGTAGATGGTCGAATCAGTAGCCTCTCCGACAGAAGAAAAATAAATTGATGTAGCGGATGTAAATTCCCTAAAAGTTGGAAAAATTGATGGCGAACCTGAAGAGGTTTAGATGTTGGAAATGTATCGGTTAAACAGGAAGCAAAGGAGGTGGGTGGGGAGGAACCCTTGTTAGATCCTACAAGTTGTAGCTTCCCCCCTCCCCAACACAAATCCCAAGAATCTCTCTTGCAAATAGGTAAACAGGGAAACTTAGGGACGGAGCACATTGATGTAATTTACAGTCGGAGCACCAAAGTGGGTTCTCACAAAAGGGTGTAAGAGTCTTCCCCACACAGCGTGTATACTTCCCGCAGACCCTTGCAATACTTTCAGGGATGACCAAAGCGTTGACACCGAAAATATTGCGTGGGCCCAGGAACGTGTGCACTTGATACCTCAAGGAACCGATTTTTACCTTTGTATGGAAGAACAGAATACTAAAAGACAAAAGTTAACGCAGGGATTGGAAGAATGAGGTGTAGCCCAGTTAGGGAAGAGGAGCAATACAAGTATACATTAGCGATGGGCAGCCCTTTATTCTGTATGTGTTTCAATATATTTTCGGGGGATTTCAACTGTATTTCTGTAGAAAAAATGTACCCTTCAACGAGTGCCGGAGTCATAGGAAGAAACAGAGAAATTAATTACGATAGCCTGGCCGTCTGGAGTCTTGATGGAATTTAACCAGTATCGTCCCATTTCAGCTTTAAAGGTGTCAGGGGGGAATCCTGACTGATGGATGATTGTATTTATTGTTAAAAGCAGAGTGATATTAAAAAAAAAAAGGTTAAACTCAACAAGTAATAGTTACTCCATAAGATAAACTATCATAACAATAGAAACAAATTAATAGAGAGGAAGAAACGTACGATGAGAGGCACCAGCATAACAAGTTACCACCGAACCTTGCTCTGTGTTACAAGCATTGGATGCGACCTCAGGCTAGCCATTTGAAACATCAAACCACAGCCTGATCTCATTCTCTAAACGGCACAGTAACACCATGCTCAGAATTATACACCTAATTGCAGGTGAGGCTCTCCATGGTGGGTAGTCCAGGTTAGGATCCCCAAAAAAATATGAGAGTTTGGCGTAAGAAAGGTGAAAGACCAACTTTTGGTCTGTACCCTCATCCATTTGCAGGGACCTAGGGAACGCGCTTCTTCTTGACAGACGAAAGAACATCGCATACTAGGCTTCTGATGATGGAAGAAGGAGAGAATATCACAACACACACATGAATGCAAATAATAATATGAACAAAAAGGGGATATTGCAGTGTTTCAAAGACACGAGAGTTTCTGTCTTCCCTCTCCATAAAGGAAGCTTTCTTAGAGAGGGGAATAATAATAATTTCCAGTATTTTTTCACTCTCTGATGGGTAAGAATCTAAGAACCAATATATATATATATATATATATATATATATATATATATATATATATATATATATATATATATATATATATATATATATATATATATATATATGTGTCTTTATATAAGATATATATATATATATATTGATTTTTTAAAATCCTAAGAGAAAGTTTATATATATATATATATATATATATATATATATATATATATATATATATATATATATATATATATATATATATATATATATATATATATATAAATATTTGTCTATCTACTTATAGTCTATTTATATATATATATATACATAAGAGAGGACGCTGGTAAAAATCTTCGTGTAGCAATTGGTTTTCTCTCCCTGGGGACAGAATGAAAACTTGACTGCGAACACGTTGGGTAACTGGTTTGGGATAGCCGGCCTTAAGTTCGATTTCCTGTAGTTCCCGTGTTACCCCCTGCATAGGGGATGAAGCACGTTAAAGGTAGTTTTTATATATATATATATATATATATATATATATATATATATATATATATATATATATATATATATATATATATATATAAATATATAAATCTGCGATACTCTGTATTTTTCTATATATGTCTATATATATATATATACGTTATAATATATATATATATATATATATATATATATATATATATATATATAAACTCACTTGAACGGTGTAGATAAAGAACTGATTTGAGGAGAAATCTCAGCAACTGAAGAAAGAAAAGAATTTTCGTGATCTTCACTTTCAGGATGGTTTTCTTTACCGTCGTTAGGTTCGTGTGGCAAGGATGAAGATTTGGATGGAGATTTTGCGAAGTGAAGCTCGTTTCTTATTTGCTTTTCCTGGCTGCGAAAACAAAAAAAATATTTTTATAATTAGGCTAACGACGCCCCATTTTAAAATTAGAATTTATGGGTGTCTATACATGTCCACAAATAAAAAAAAAACTACCTGTTAACGTGCTTTATCCCTTATAAAGAGGGTAACACGGGTGGACCACAGGAAATCGAACTTTAAGGCCGGCTATCCCAAACCAGCGCCACCAACATGTTCGCAGTCAATAAGGAAATAAAATATCAAATCCTTAGGTGGTATTATTCATTTCGTTTCGTTTTATTATAATTCGCAATTTTTACATAATTTGAGTAAATGATATTATCAAATAAAAAATAACATACTACGATAAATATGTGAGGTGTTATTTAAAAAAAGACGACTGAATAGAATATTCATAATACTTACTCAGATAAGATATAATATTTGCAATTTTGGAGTAAATGTTGGGGGCAAATTGTAACATTTAGGTATTTAGTAACAATAATTAGTGGTATTTTTAAGAATAATATATATATATATATATATATATATATATATATATATATACTATATATATATATATATATATATATATATATATAATATACTCACTATTTCTATATATATACTATATATATATATATATATATATATATATCTTCTTATATATATATATATACTTACGTGACCAGGCCTTTGAGTACTCAGAAATTATGGGATGAGAAAACCGGGTGCTTTAAAAACTACGCATGAAGCGTTCTTTTTTGGGGACGAGGATGGCCTAGTGGTTAGAACATCCGGTTATTGTTAACACTGCGACGCGGTGTCCAATGTTCGAATCCCGCTGAGAGAGTAAAATCCCCTGTGACTCATTCATTTACAAATTGGGAGCATAGCAGTTAAGCTCTGGGGTCAAAGGGTCAAATAGAGAATGGATGAGATTATAATAAAGAGAAAAACCAAATCCAATATTGAAGAAAGTCTAAATAGTATAAAATTATTTGATTAAATTGCAAGAAGTTAATAGTGTAATAGCCCACTATGGTTGGGAAACATTCATCCTTTTTCCCTATATCTTCTATATAATTATTGTATCATCATATGAAAGTGTTGGGGGTATATAAAAAAAAGTCAGTAGGTATGTGTATCAATTATGCATTCCTAATAAATAATAATAATAATAATAATAATAATAATAATAATAATAATAATAAAAATAATAATATTAATAATGACAACAACAAATCTTGGACGTAAAAAGGTTTGATGAAAACTTGTAACTATGTCTAATTTAATTTAAGTTCATATTTACAACAATGAATAAACGTCCAATAAAATGATATATTGTATTAAAACTGTAACGTTGAAAGGTTATTAAAGATTGAAAGCTTAAAAGAAAAAAAAATCCATACTTGCAACGACTTTGGTACTGGTACAACAATTGGCTGAAGTAACTTCATTGGTGTAAGGCAAAGTTTTACAACAACAGAAGTCCTCCTCCACTTCTTCTCCACATTTTTGGACATGGTTCTCAAATGGGCCTATGTAACAATAATAATAATAATGATATTATTAAATGAAATAATTACAATCATTATGATAATGATAATGTTAATGGTAATAATAATAATAATAATAATAATAATAATAATAATAATAATAATAATAATAATAATAATAATAATAATAATAATAATAATAATAATAATAATAATAATAATAATAAATAATAATAATAATAATAATAATAATAATAATAATAATGATAATAATAGTAATAATAATAATAATAATAATAATATATAATATTAATAAAGATGGTAATAATAATAATTTTAAATATAATATTAAATCAATAATAAAAAATAACAATAATAATAATAATAATAATAATAATAATAATAATAATAATAATAATAATAATAATAATAAATAATAATAATAATAATAATAATAATAATAATAATAATAATAATAAATAATAATAATAATGATAATAATAATAATAATAATAATAATAATAATAATAATAATAATAATAATAATAATAATAATAATAATAATAATAATAATAATAATAATAAATAATAATAATAATAATAATAATAATAATAATATAATAATAATAATAATGATAATAATAATAATAATAATAATAATAATAATAATAATAATAATAATAATAATAATAATAATTAGCCAACATGTAAAATATAAATGAAATTTTTTTAAATATTTAAAAACGTGCAACAAAGTCAATTAAATATAGTTTTTAACAAGAATATTAAAATTTTCCTAATATGTAATTAAAATTCTACATCCACGAAGATGTAGAGGCAGATCTTCAAAACTTTTCTTTTCATGTGGAAAGACATCCCACAAACTGGTGCTAGGAGGTGACCTTGAAACTGATCTGTAGCTACGATATCTTTAAAATGACAAAAAAAATTGGTTGTTTTCAAACACTCAATTCCCTAGTCCAGCGTTTCTCAACCGGGGGGTGACGACCCCCAAGGGGGCCGTGAGCGAATATACGGTGGGTCGCATTGGGTCACAAAAAATAAAATATTTATAATCAAAGAATGCACAATTATTATTTATAATTTTTTACTTTCAATTCTAATACAATAAAATATATATTTATTAAATATAAAAAAAGTACTTTTATAAAAATATATATATATATATATATATATATATATATATATATATATATATATATATATATATATATATATATATATATATATATACTCTCTTTCTATATATATATATATATATATATATATATATATATATATATATATATATATATATATATATATATATATATATATATATATATATATATAAAAAAATCACTATATATATATACAATATATATAAATAGATGAATATTTATATGGAGGTAGTATTGGTTCGCGAGGTTATTAACTTTATGCGTTTTGGCTTTCGGGGGTCGCGAGACTTAAAGGTTGAAACGCTGCCCTAATCTATCTGATCCCCATAATCTTCCATGCAACTGCAAAATCTTCATTGAGAACACGCAAAGTCAATTCTTCAAAATTAACTCGTTAATAATCTTGATATTTCTCTTTCTAGCAGAAATTCTTGGTAAGATACAAATAAATAAAACTTTTAAAATACTGTCCTTTTTGAATTTTCAATTGTCCTATATATTTATGGCCTTCATATATGGCTTGGCTAATTTTGTGGTGCAAAAAAAAATCAATCGCAAACCTGTTTTTTATAGACCATTTTTGTAAATTAAATGTTTATAGTATTTACATAGTTTCAGGGCTTGTAGCGGAGTTTCTTATCAAAAAAAGTGAAAAAAATGAATAAAATTTTGAAAAAAGTGAAAAAAAAAATGACTGAAATGCTGAAAAAAGTTACATATTTTTGAGAAAAAAGTGAAAAGAATTTACAATTTCCATTACTAAAATTCAATGTGACCTAACTTATTTACTATAATAACATGCTATTTACTTAATATTTTGGATGCTAAGAACTATGAAGTAGGTTTTAAATATAAATAACTGAAGATAAAAGTATATAATAATGAAATGTTAGTTTTAGAAAGTCATAATATAAAGAAAATGGAATAATTATATAAATAAACTATACTTGAAAATACACTTGCTGTATTTGGTTACAGAAGAAACAAGCTAATGATTATAAAAATTAAGGCTAATTAAACTTTTTTGAAAAAGTCTGAAATGAGACTTGTTTTTCGTTTTTCAACAGCAACTTGTAAATTTTCCACACTACGTCTTTTTTCAGATGCTTCTTTCTGAACATTACTGACACCTTCCAGCATCGCTTGGGCCAAGCTTGCTTCACTAAAATCTTTGTTCTTTAAAGCTCTCTTCAATCTTTCATTAGTTTCCAATACCAGTTTGCCTGCACCTCCACTTTGCTCTGCCTCTTCTTTTCGTAGCTTCTTCAGCATTTGTTCATCATCAGAATTTTTTTCCCTTTTTTGGTCAAGTTGTTTTTCGTTTTCCTCTTCAGCAATTTTTTTGTCTTGTTCAGTCTTTGCAGCTTCATCTTCGAGTCTCATTTTTTCTCTTTCTCTATCCAAGTAAGAAGTAATGTATTGTTTATATGCTAAACGTCCCATGGAAAGGAGCTCTGGAGTTAGAGATATAAGGTAAGGTTTGTTATCATTCATTTTAAGAGCACTTTTAACAGTGATTAAAGCATTTAACAGTTCTCTCTGACATAGATGACCTGGTACTTGTAAGAGTTCTGCCTGATGTGGAAAATGCTCTTTCCACATCGGCATTACCATGCGACAGCGACAGTGAAGCTTTTACTATTCTTTCAACTGTTGGAAATCTTGAACTGTTTACTGATGGATCGGTTTTATTAAAAAACTGAGCCCAATACAGATCTATGGATTTTTTTTTCGGCCACTGGTTCAGCTTTTTCCAATTGTATTAGTTTCCACTCATCTAAGAGAATGTCTGTATGGATTTTCCATGGCATGACCCTAACAATCTCAACTATATTTTGGCAGCTTTCTTTGGACAATCTCTCATTAGGGAATAGACATGTAAATTTTTTCAACAGAGAGCTCGACACAGATGATTTGTTCACAACATGCTTAACAGATTCAACAAAATGTTTTTGTGCTTGCAGACAGAAAAACGTTTTGTCATTTTCACAAACATTTTCCAAGTTTCTTAATACCTCATCAGAAAACTGGATTTCTTTCAATGGCAGTAAACTATGGTTTGTAGTTAAACCACGTTTTTAATTCCGTCACAGGTAAAACAGGAGAAAAAGATATCTCCAAGTAACCTATTTGCCCCAAAAAAGTGATGAAAAGTGAAGAAAAGTGTAAAATTGCTTAAAAAAATGACTAAGCTAAAAATAGTGTGGAAAAAGTGAAAAAAGTGAACAGCTACAAGCCCTGCAATTTGTATATGGATGGGATTATGAAAGAATTAGAGATGGGGGTGGCAGGAAATGGTGTTAGAATGACTTTGAAAGCAGCTTGGATGACCTGTCATTCCACATGGTCTCATCCATTCTCTAGCTACCTAACCCTAGAACTGACTGCAATGCCAATTCTTAAATGTACATCCATCAGATGGAACATTCTTCCTTTTTCCTCTTTCCCCACTTCCTTTTGATATATATATATATATATATATATATACATATATATATATATATTCTATATATACTATATATATATATATATATATATATATATATATATATATATATATATATATATATATATATATATATATATATATATATTTCGACATTGTCTCATGTTCTCCCTACTGCTTTTCTTTTCCGATGCTTGTGCAGCACCTTACCCCCAATCTTGGGGCAAGGAAGGTGAAGAAGAAGAAAGAAAGAAAAAAAGAAATACTATATACTGTATCAATAACTAAATAACTAACTATATATATATATATATATATATATATATATATACATATATATCTATATATATATATATATATATATATATTCTTTCTTTTTCTTTCTTCACCTTCCTCTTTGCCCAAGCGTCGAAAAAAGCCAACCTTACCGCCTCTGTACCATTAATTGGTGAGGCTCGTCACAGACAGAAAATCCACCTAGAGCATCATGGGTTAGCGACACCTTTGCACGGGACCTCACTGATGTAAATCTGTCATCTTAGGTTCATCCCTGGCCCAGGTGGGCCCTATACCCCCATACAAAACCCCGCCATTCTCCCTATCATGCACCTTTATTCTCGCCTCTGCCAAACTCACATTTCTCTCCTTCAGACATTCGTTCACCGACTCAATCACTTTCTTGGGTCTCCCAGCCGGTCGGTTCCCAACACACTCACCACTATACATCCGCTTAACCAATAGACTATCATCTATCATCCCTTCTTTCCACATGACCAAACCATCTCAACATACTTCCATTTATTCTCTCATTTACCCCTTTCTTCACACCACACCACTCTCTAATACGTTCATTCTGCCTCTCTTTATCAATTCTTCTCACACCCAGCACACCCCTAAATTGTCTGTCTGAACACATTGAACTTTAGATCTATACTTGTATTCCAGACCATAGTCTCACTACCATACAATACCCAGAAGTAACAACATACCCTCATGTAAGACTCAGCGCACCAGGCTTAGTCCCTTTGCATTCACCAACGATTTAATTGCCAGCCACCTTCTGCCATTCTGGCACCTACTATACCATCGTCCGTTTCCCTTCTCATCCAACATATACCTAAATATTTAAACTCAGACACTTGTTCTAGCTGCTCACCATCAACACAACTTCACACTAGGGGTATCTCTTTCTAACCCTTAACCTCTTATCCGTTTACTTTCAGCCCTCTTTTACACACCCTGCTAGATCTCTCTATCAATCCTCTCAAACTCTTCAGATTCGCCACACAGAACCGTCATCTGCATATAATAGGTAGGAGCTCTCTGCCTCAACTCCATTCATCATTCTAACACCATTTCCTGCCATCCCCACCTCAAATTCTTTCATAACCCCATCCATATACAAATTGAATAACCAAGGAGACATAACACAACCCTGTCTTACTCCGCTATTAATCCTAAACCAATCACCATTGACACATTTATTCTTACACGCCTCACTATCGTCATACGTACTTTTGATTCCATTCAGAAGCCTACCACCAACACCATATAACACCTGCCATAACGCTTCCCTATTAACTCTATCATACGCCTGTTGCAAATCCATATAAAACCTAAATACAATTTGTTCTTCTTCTCCCTCATTTTCTCAATCATTTGTTTCAATGTAAAGATTTGATCCACACATCCTCTACCACTCCTAAACGCACCTTGTTCTTCACCAATCAGTCACTCGACGCACTCTTTCGACCAAAATACCAGCATATACCTTCCCTACAACACTCAATAAACTTATTCCCCTATAATTTCTACAGTTTCCTTTCTCCTTACCCTTATACAAGGGTACTATTACCAACTCTCCTCCAATCCCTTGGAACTATACCTCCATAAACGCTTTATTACACCACTCCAAATCCAATCATCACCATCTCGCCTCCGCTCTTGATCATTTCACTATTATTTTATACATACAGATTTACCATTCTTCAACTTTCTCACCCTACCCATTACACCATCTTCGCAAACCTCAACCCAAAAATACCTATTCCTTCTTATCAAAAACCACATTTCACTAACACACTCCATCTATTGCTATTTAATATTGTGCAATTTTCAGAAAGTGTTCTTTCCACACTCCCTCACATTCATTTCATCAGTTACAAAAGCACACTCCCTATTATTTATTCTAAGCAGATTCCCTTATTCTCATTCTTAACCTTTTTCGCGCTTCCTTCCAGAAGAAGCTTCCTATTTTCCTTGTATGTCCTCATTCATCCTCCTTCCAAACTGTTCATTTACCTCTTGTTTTCTCCCTACGTATACACCTTTTAGTATTTCTTTTTTCCTCCTTATATATTAATTCCAAGCATCTTTCTTTTTAGACTCTACATCATTTGCTTTTAGTACATTCAACCACGCTTCTTTTTACCTTTAACCAGCGCTTTCATCACCTCTTCATTCACCATTCACTGTTAACATTCCTGCTTCCTACTTTAGCACATCCACACTTTGCTGCTTTTAACAATTGCTTCCTTCATTTGCTGAATTTGCTCAGTATCAACTTGTTCACATTCAACCGTTTACTAGCGGGCTCATCTTATCATGTGTCTTTACTTAACTTCTCACCTCTATGTTTTTACTTTAACTCATCACCTTCCACTCTCCATCAAGCCCCCACTAACTTAATTTTACATAGAACAGCTGAAGGTCCCAATCATTACTTAAAACCCTATCTGGGTCACAGGCTATATATGGATCTTCACCAACATCTTCAACACTATATTAATCATACTTTCACTTCGATACCATCTCTACCTACACCAACTCTAGTATACTTATGGATACTCTTGTGTTTAAAGAAAGTATTACTTACACACATACCTCTCTCTTCACAGAAATCAATCACCTTCCTACCATTCTCATTTTCTCCCGCCACCCCAAAACCACCTGTTATACCATCCCTTTTTTGATCACCTATCCAACCATTCAGATCCCCCAACACTATCAATCTGAAGCTCCTACTCACTGTCCAGCATCATTGGTGCATAAAATCGTACTCTCTTCAACGTTTCCCTCAAAACAGATGGACCATACGTCACAACCACACATACCTTGACCTTTTCAAACTTAAATTTAACCATTAGAATTCTAGGACTCACACAATCAAAGTCTACCATAGCTTATATATATATATATATATATATATATATATATATATATATATATATATATATATATATATATATATACTACTATATACTATAATGCAAACTTACACTTTAATGTGCATTTATTGTAAAATGTTAATTTTGCATCACAAGGACTACAATCAAAAGAAATCCAAACACTTCTTCGCTCCATATGTTGAACAAGAGAACTTTCAATAAAAAAGCTGAAAATAATAATAATAATAATAATAATAATAATAATAATAATGACGAGCTCTCACTAATTAATGGTACAGGGGGCGGTAAGGCTGAGCTTTCTTTTCGACATTTGTCTGTTCTCCTACTGCTTTTCTTTTCCGATGCTTGTACAGCACCTTACCCCCAATCTTGGGGCAAAGAGGAAGGTGAAGAAAGAAAGAAAGAAGAATAATAATAATAATAATAATAATAATAATAATAATAATAATAATAATAATAATAATAATAATAATAATAATAATAATAATAATAATAATAATAATAATAATAATAATAATAACAATAATAATAATAATAATAATAATTTTTTTTTTCTAAAGTGTTGTATATGAAAATAAAAGGAACAAACCAATAGATGGGACTCACATATCTCCACAGGTTGCACTTGTACCCCTCTGGCGGAATAGTGTATCTAATCCAAGTAGGTGGCTCTATAATTGGTCTGAAGGGCGGCAGAGAAACGGTCTCCAGTTGCCATGTTGTGAGATCAGAAGTCTTTTGGGACTTCATTGTGCGACGGTGGATATTCAACTAAATTTCCATTTTCTGAACCATTTATCTGATAATGTTCAAAAATAATTAGTATATAATATATATATTTCTTATATTTTCATATATATATATATATATATATATATATATATATACTATATATATATATATAACATAACCAACTTTAACCCCACTAACTTAATATATATATATATATATATATATATATATATATATATATATATATATATATGCCTACTGCTGCTCTCTCTGCTCTCTGCTCACCTCTCTGCCAAAGATTAGATACTCTTAGATTAATATATTTAGCATTCAGTCATATATTATTACAGTATGAATAATTATATAAAGACAAAATTTATTTTAATACATACAAAAGAAGCAAGGTAATCTTCTACATCTTTCTTAATGTCATCGGTTGATCTATCACTAATGTTTTTATTTTTATCGGTGAATTTGTTCATTTCAACTCTCATCAGACACCAACTTCTACTTCAGCTTGAAGATAAATTTTCCCTCATTTCGTAGTCTTATCTATTGTGAGAGCCTATTGGGTGTATTGGCACTTCCAAGGAGGAGATGCTGGTTGGGAATCTGCTTCTGCTGATATTAAAACAGAGGCTTCGGAAGGATTGGTTCTCTTTCTTTATAGTTCTTTTCTGGAGAATGATAATCTGACCTTAGTTGCTATCCAAAAGTTGATCAGAAATGGTTGATGCAAGTGTCTTCTCTAGAATATTATTTAACAAGTTTATAGGACTTAATCTTGGCATAGATTGAAATGAAGTAGGCTTTTCCTTAGATATGAGGTCAATCTCCATTTCCTCAGAATGAGATGGGTTATCTGTAAGCTGATTGTGTTGTTCAACAAGATCCTGTGAAAAGTTGTCCTCTGTATTAATGTCCTCAATATCCTTTTTAAAATCATCATGTGAGCTGGCTTCAAAATCTTCAGCAATATTTGAATCAAGCTTTAATATTTTTTTCCTTGAATATTTTGTATCAATTTTATGGACATATTGATTGTGTTTGCTTCCACTTTCTTCATCATATTCATCAGTAGATTTTCGCTTAACACTTTTAGATAAGATGGAAGAACCTGGAGTTGAAGTTGAATGCCTTACCTCACGCAATGACGTATCAATTTCAGAAGCACCTGGAGATGAAGTTGAATGCCTTACCTCAAGCGATGACGTATCAATTTCAGCATCTTCTTTTCTATTTAAAATATTCACATTTATGTCACAAGAACCTGCTTCTAATAAATTTTTATCAAATTCTGATGGCTTTGTGTCAATAAAACTACTTACAGAGTCTTCCCCATCTTCAGCTGAAGATGATAAAGGTTCATAATTCTTTGAAATATAAGTTGGTGAATCAGACACTCGTAAAGTACTTTCCTTTTCACTTTCATTATAACTACCATCAGAATTTATACCATTTTTGTTCGTGGTATTTGAAGGAGAATTGGGAAGAGAATTGTCAAAATCTGATTGTAATTCTCTGAAATTTTTTACATCTTCGTTTATATTCTTCTTTTTGAGTGTAAAGTTAATTGCATTAACACTACCAGTAATAATTCCTGAATCTTCTTCATAGTTCACCAAATTATCCATTACAAATCGTTTTAAATTTCAAATAACAAATAGCTCTATGGCACTTTATTATATATAGATCATAGCTGATTATTAACACACAACATCTTTCCTGAAAGAAAAGAAAGAAAAAAATCATAAAATAATATAGTTTAAGGTAAAATAAATAAAATAAAATACCATAGTTTAAAAAAAAGTGATAATAGCTTCAAATCTTAAAATTTCACAGTATAAGAAAAAAATTACAAAAAATGAAATGATATAATAAAATTTATAAAATAAAGATATAAAAGAACATGATAATTATTTCAAGAATCTTATAAACCAATGTTCAAGATTCTTAAATCATGATTACTTAAATAAAGGGAGCTTAACAGTCACATCTAGAACAAAACCATACTTAAATAATGGCATATGATATCTTCATGTCTACTTTCATTCATCCAAGAATTAAATCTTAATGAGATTTCTAAAATGAAAAAAAAGTAATACAAATTATGAGAACATTTTTAAAATAATACAGCATGAAGGTGTAAGGAAAAAGATGGATAAAATCTTTATTATATGATGAGTGATATATGTGCAGGATATGTTCAGTTTAGCAAATATACAGATGAAAATATATCTACTCCATTTCTTAGAGCCCGAAGCAATTTTGATAAGTAAATTGACTTTCTTGGTATGCTGATGTATATATATAAGGTCAATAGTAAAAACTTGAACCTTTTTATGATGCATAAATGAATATGATTACTTTGAGGGGGTAGTTTTATTTATAAAGTGATAACACTGGTATTCTAATAAAATTTGTACTGCGAGTTAGAGTACCTTGCATAACAATTTAAGAAAAAGCCCTTAATGCCTTTTATAGTGCCAATGCTAAGGATGTTACCTAACAAACTGCTATTTTTGTACTGTTTAAAAAAATGAAGATAAAAAAAGTTTTTACCCCAACTTAGATTCAGTCCAAAGACCTGTATTACATTATGAAAAGCTTCCCAAATGGGAAATTTTCCAATGGAAATGCAAGTAGATAATGATGGGAGGTACAACAACAGTTAATACTTCTGATGATTTTTTTTTAGGTTCTGAATATGAACCATATAAGAATGCAGGTCCAATTAAATCTCAAACAAGCAAAAAGCAAATACTTTGCACAGCAGTATGTTTATAAATAGGTTTACCTTCTTGGTATGTTCACAATATTAATGGGTTTTCTGTAATTTTATCTGAAAGGAATGTTATGCATGATTGGCCACTGTTTACTTTGTAGATTTATTTCATCAAAGTTTGAAAGCAGTTTTGTTGGATTGAGGAAATTTAAAACCACCTAAAGAATATTTAAAATGGAAATCCTACCTAATGTAATTTGATCACCAAAAAAATTGCTGAAATCTTAAGAATGGTAATTGAAAATTTCATGCGCATGCAAGGAGGATTAACTATAACCTTGTTACTTTTCACATTTTGAAATAAGAATAATATAATAACAGAGAGTAGTAAACTTGGTCTTCCTAAAATCCTGGAGTTAATAGTAGTCAGTCAATTACTTTAGGAGATCCAAAGAATACAGTATAATTATCTTTCTTTTTTTTTATATAGCTTGAGTTGATTAACTCAAAAAAAAAAATCACTTATAGCTTTGCCCATTGTTTCTGAATCAAATTTACAGTAAAAAAAAAAAAAAAAAAAATATGCTGTGTAACCTTTGCTTAAGTAAATGAACCATTTTTTTCCTATTTTTATTTTTAATGAGCAGATGCTTTTCACTAACTGCAATATTTCTCAAAGAACCAAAGGTGTACTTTTTTTTATAAATAGTTTTTCTTAAATTGGTTATTATAATTATGCTTTGCCTGTTTTATAATTCTGATTTAGAAATGTAATTTTAGTTCTAGAGAACTTATTCACAAGCTATTTGACTGCTAGCAACAAAATCATTTCCTTCTTACTTAAGGTACCAACAATTGTGGGTAGGGAATCGGTCAGAGGTAACCTTTATATCCTAAACCTACACAAAACAAATTTTAAGAAACACTTAGCCCAATATGTTTTGCTGTAAATTTATGTGAAATTCATGAAAAATGTGTATTTTAATTATGAAAAAAACAAAGAAAATAATTATAGGGCAAGACTTTAATTTGCCATCAATCAATTCTTATTATTTATTAGAAACATTAGAAACAAAAAGACAGTAAGAAGCCACATGGGCCTATCAAGACTGTCCCAGTCAAGCCAACAGAACCAATCACCAAACAACATGCTCATGCAAATCCACTGGATTGAAAATATTATGTCAAAACCCAGAACCTTAAAATTTACTCTTGCAAAAGGTAAAAAATTATCATTTTATTACTGGTTTCATATATATATATATATATATATGGTAGAGATAAGTTATTATATATATATATATATATATATATATATATATATATATATATAGTATATATATATATATATATATATATATATATATATATATATATATATATATATAGCATATAGCATATATATATATATTGGTTATGGTAGAGGATGTTGGCTGGCTATACATATATATATATTAAGGTTAAGTTGGGTTAATATTATTGCTACATATATATTAGGGATGCACCGATCTCCTGGCCCGGCCCGGCTCTTAACAAAGATCTCCGGCCCGGCCGGGAGACCACTAGTCTCCAGCTTTCTCCGGCCGGAGACCTATATTTTTAAAGGTAGTTTTGAAATAAAAAGTTATAATTCTATTGAAAGTAATAATGAGACACTTAATGAAATAAATTTATTTAGAAGAACTGATTCATACAAAGAGAGTAAAAAAATTATTTTAATTTTTTTTTTTGTTGTAGTGTTAATATTAAGTCAAACTAATAACTAATATTATATTTATAATAATATATAATAATATGAATAGGCCTATATGACACCATTTACTAAATTGACTAATTATTTTGATAAACAACTTAAAAGGGTTTGATATCCAAAATGACTACCCCTAACAAAAATACACTTTTGATAAATCTAGCTTTAAAAATACAATACAGAAATAGGTATAAGAAATTGGTAAAAGAACTTTTAAACTATATGCCATATCTGACCAAAAGACTAAAAAATTATGATATATATCCTCAATCTTTCAATTATTAAAGAGCTTTTAAGTTTTAACAAACTAACATTTGAAACTATATATATATATATATATATTATAAAGTGCATGTACCAGCTGTTATCGATACTGTATAGAGTATCACAATAGAATTTTTTTGAGAAAATTAAATTATATTGTTAAACACAAAGTCAGTGAAAGGAAAGTTAAGTATCTTATGCATTGCTATTTAGGTAACCATTCTCTTATATTTAAAATCAAATGTTCTTAAATTTATGATGAAGAAACAGGAGCTGAGGACAAGATCCAATATTTTTCTCGGGCTGAGCCCTATTTCCCCCCCCCCTAAAAATGGACATAGAATTCAAAATTTTTAGCCGATATTGAATATATAAACACCAAAACTGAAGCTTTTTTGTTTTCCTTTAAACGTTGTTTTCAAGTGTTTTTCTCTGTGTCTGTAGTGTTTTTCAGAATTTCAATTTTTAAAATCCTTGTTTTTGACATTCTTCGTATTACAATTTTTTTCGAAATGACTTCAAACTTGAAATATGCATAGATAGGTCCATTACCTACAATAGTACAGAAGTGCATTTTCGATTTTTTGTTTTGTGCTCAGCGTTGTCCAATTTCCAAACCCACTTTTTTTTTGGATTTTGAAATGAAAAATTGCGATAATTTTTTTATTCTTGTCCGATCAACATCAAATTTTCAGTACTTGTATAGTCGGGCGAGATGCATCTTTTTTACTTAGATAATTTTGTATATAAAAAATTAAATTTCAAAATTTTTTGGAAAGTTTTTTGCTCCAAGAACAAATCAAAACCAAATGCATATACAAAGAAATTATCTAAGTAAAAAATGTGCATCTTTCTCGACTACATGTGCCCTGAAAATTTCATCCACTTCTCCCAAACAAAAATAATTAAAGCAAATGTTTCATTTCAAAATAAAAAAAAGTGGGTTTGGAAATTGGACAACGCTGAGCACAAAACCAAAATCGAAAATATACTTCTGTACTATTGTAGTTAATGCACCCATCTATGCATATTTCAAGTTTGAAGTCAGCTTCAAAAAAATTCTGGTAGTTGATACAAGAATGTTAAAATTATGGATTTTAAAATTGAAAATTCTATGAATCATACGAGACACAGAAAACACCAGAAAACAACGTTTTAGAGGCAAAAGAATAGTTTAGTGTTTGAGTATAGTCAAAATCAGCTGAAAATTCAATTTATGTTCATTTATTGGTGGAGGAAATAGGGCTAAGCCCA
>JABUQX010140964.1:0-5000 GCA_015478945.1 Trachelipus rathkii
TGTTATTATTGATGTTGTTGTTCTTATTATTATTATGTATTGTATTATTATTATTATTGTTATTAATATATTATGCTTTGGTTCAGATCGACGTCTTTGCCATTTTATTTAGTATCGTGGCTTAACTTTCGCGTTTTCGTTGATGCGTTCGGCGCCTCGCTGCTGCTGATATATATATGTATATATATATATATATATATATATATATATAACATATATATATATATATATATATATATATATATATATATATATATATATATATATTGTATATATATATATATATATATATATATATAGAGAGGAGAGAGAGAGAGGAGAGAGAGTCAGGTTTTTATGTTTTTCATATTTTTTACATATTTTAAATTAAATAATATAATAAATTTACTATTATATATTATTTTTTTATTGTTTAGAGGTAATTACTTTATTAATAAGCCTTTTGTTTTTGTATATTGTATAAATAATTTGTTTAATAGCGCAGGCATGTTACTTTGTACTATTATTCAGTTTATAAATTTTCTTTTTAGAAAAGATTATCCAAATCTAAAGATTTGGCATTAAGAATAATAATGTCAATGGTTGGCACGGGAGCTAGCCTAAATGATCGACAGGGAAAATGGGGCGCCAGGTCAAATTGGTCGACATAACATAAAAAAAAATTCCCGTACAAGAAGTCGTAGGCGTTAGAATAGTTAAAGTTAGGTTAGGTTAGGTTAGGTTGTTAGGTTAAGATTAAGTTAGGTTGTTTGGGTTTTGTATCACACATAACCCATCCATACCACAGCCACCACACATATACAAAGCTACATTCAAGAACTAGAAATCTATTTTTATTTCTAACAAGATTTTGAAATCTCCCCAGAAATTTTCAATCACTCCATCACAGACATCATTCCACCCTTCAGCCCCAGGAAAAACTAAACAATAGTATCACTCTATCAATCTCCAAATATACTAGTACTCGTCTCACCCACGATACTTCACTTAACATTCATAGTAGAGTATAATCAAACCGAGCCATCCTCACCTCAGAATACAAATAGCTTATAAGATCTATCATTAATTATGCCTTCACCTTGGTACTCTGAAACAGCTCAAGTCAAATATTGGAAAAACTAGAAAAAGAATAAATGTCCGACAGGATCCAAATTACCTTAATTAAAAGTATACAAGAAAGAAACGAAAACAATTATCATTATGAGACAATAACTTTTTATTTCCTTAAACTTTTTCGTCTTACGCGAATAGGGATTCTGAATATCTTGTCTCTGATAAAAGAAAAAAAATGTTTCAAAATGAGTAAAATATTAAAACGTTCTCATGAAAGGTAAAGGGCATGCGATGGCATGTCATTGAATGCAGAGCTGAAGAGGAAGTAAATTTTTTTCCCTGCATCGTCTCCTCCATTTTAAAATTGCACGGCTTCGGCTCCGGCTCCAGCTCCAGCTCCGGCTCTGGCTCCATGAAAGTCTTGCAACTACGTAACTCCAACTCTTGGCTTCGGCACCAGCTCAGCAACCCTAAATGAATGTCATAATTATTTAACATTAAAGGAAAAGTGACTACTTATATATATATATATATATATATATATATATATATATATATATATATATATATATATATATATATGTAATATATATATATATTTATTCTTGCTAATTTTTAGCCTCTTAGCCTTATATATATATATAATATATATATATATGTATATATAATAACTTTCTATATATATACAGTATATATAATTTATGTAATATATATATATATATATATGTAATATAATATATATATATATATAATAATAATATATAACATATATATATATCTTCTATGTATGTATATATAACTAATAACCTTAATAATATATATATAATAATATATAATATATATAATAATATATATATATAGCCAAGTGTTATTGCCATATTATACATTGATGGGGTTATATAAAATAATTTAAACACTGGTTAATACTAGAATGCATAAATACAAAAGCAATTAGATGAAATAAAGAAAAATTTTAATCTCACTTTATCTGGCTGAGAAGAGTCGAGTGCCTAATAGGATGGTGCTGAGAAAGGAGGAGGAGGAAGAGATGTTATTGTTTGGAAGGAGAATCTCCTTCCAATTAAACTTCAAGAATCTGATTTTTTTTACCCTACTTGGACCTGGTTGAGGCTCACCAGGTGTGGCTTTTACTTAAAATCTGTACAAGGAACTTTGATAGATAGATAGATAGATAGATAGATAGATAGATAGATAGATAGATAGATAGATAGATAGATAGATAGATAGATAGATAGATAGATAGATAGATAACCTTCTCCTCAGGATGTTTCGGAAATGTGACATTGTCTGGTCATTCCAGACAATGCTATTACGGCTTGCTTGGGCTTTGTTGGGGTGGTACTTCTCTGCAAAGTTTTTGACATCCATCCATTTGGCAAAGATTTCCTTGATAAATGAAGTAGGGGCTTCCTCTATCTCCTCCTGGCGCAGACTGACACTCGTGGGCAGTCGTGGCTTTGTCTCGAGAGAGGTAAACAAGTATCGAGCGGTGTCGTGACTAATTTTGACTCATACAAGTTCTAGCACGCGAGTCGTATTCCAAACAAAGGTCGTATATGAAGGAAAATTTTTCGCTTCTAAGTAGGACGTATACCAAGTTGGATTTATTCCAAAGTTGACGTATACCGAGGCACCCATGATATATTGAAGCCTAACTTCTTATATATATATATATATATATATATATATATATATATATATAATATATATATATATAATATATATATATATATATATATATACTCTTTCTTTCTATATATACTATATAATATATATATATATATATATATATATATATATATATATATATAATATATATATATATATAAAAGTTTTAACAATGGTTCATCACCGCAAGAGAGTTTATTTATTTATATATATTTATTTATTTAAAATCAAATAAAAACTTTTGAAGATGTTAAACTTGAAATTCAATATATATATATATATATATATATATATATATATATATATATATATATATATATATATATATATATATATATATATATATATATATATATATATATTCATATATATATATACTATCTCTATTTGCTAATATATGAATTAAGTAAAAAAGGAAACGTAAGTAGAAAGAAAAGCCTCATCCCCAGAACTTCCCCTCATACCCTTAAATGCTAACCGTCCCGACCAAAAATCTACCCTAGGGTTTCCCAACACAGCGATGGACCCACATTGGGTATTTCAGCGATGTAGGGTTCATCCCTTGAGCCAGGTCCACAACCACCATCCCCCCCCTCACAAAACCTTTCCATTCACTCCTATTATGCAACTTTCTTCTCGCCTCTGCCAAACTCACACTCCTTTCCTTCAGACACTCCTATACTGCTTCAATCCACTTTTTCTTCGGTCTCCCAGTCAGTCGGTCGATTACCAGCACACTGACCACTATGCATCCGTTTAACCAACCGACTTTCATCCATCCTTTCCATATAACCAAACCATCTTAATACACTCTCATTTATTCTCTCATTTACGCCTTTCTTCACACCACACAACTCCTTAACTCGCTCATTCCTCAATTTATCTATTCTTCTCATACCTAACACGCCACTAAGATTATTATTCATCTGAGCAGATTGTACCTTAGATCTATACCTCTTATTCCACATCATAATTTCACTACTATGCATTAACACGGGTAACATCATACCCTCTTGCAAAACCTTATCGCACTCAAGATTTTATTTTTATTTTCCTACCATTCACAACTTTAACACTTATACTCTGCCTTATCCGTTTCCTTTTAATTCAACATATATTCTAAATATTTAAACTCAGATACTTCTTCCAACTGCTCACCATCTAACATGACTTCAAACCACCGACTCCCCTCACTCACTACCATCACCTTACTCCTATCTACATTTGCTTTCGAACCCCCTCCTTTTACACACCCTGCCAAACCTCTCAACCAATCCTCTCAAACTTTTTTCAGATTCACCACACAAAACCAAATCATTAGCCTACAATAAGCATTGCTCTCTCCACCCTCTTCTATTCTCTCCATCAATCTAGCACCTTCACCTACCACACCCATCCATATATTCCTACACACCCTTCACTATCGACATACATACTTTTGATTCCATTCAGAAGCCCACCACCAACGCCATATATCACTAATACCTGCCACAGAGCTTCCCTATTAATCCTGTCATACGCTGTTCCAAGTCCATAAAACCTAAATGCAATTTATTCTTCTTCTCTCTCATTTTCTCAATCATTTGTTTCTATGTGAAGATTTGATCCGCACATCCTCTATCACTTCTAAATGAACATTGTTCTTCGCTCAGGCACTCGACGCACTCTTTTAACCAAAAAACCACCATATATCATCCCTACAGTTTACAAAACTCAAGAAACAAATTCACCTATAGTTCCTACAGTTCCCCTTATCTCCTTTACCCTTATTTAGGGGACCAATCCTTTGGAACTATATGCTCCACAAACGCTTTCTTACACAACTTTCGTATCCAGTCAATCACATTCTCGCATCTATTCTTGATCATTTCACCAGTAATTCCATCTATACCTACTGATTTACCACTCTTGAACTTTCTCATTCTACCTATTATATCCTCCCTACTGATTACCTCATCCCAAAATACCTACTCGTATTTCTTCTTACACCATCAAACCCACACGCATTCACAAACACTTTTTCATCTCCGCCAAAGTAACATTCTCTCTCTCTCTCTCTCTCTCTCTCTCTCTCTCTCTCTCTCTCTCTCTCTCTCTCTCTCTCTCTCTCTCTCTCTCTCTCTCTCTCTCTCTCTCCTATTTATTATTCCTTGAAGATTCCTTTTACTCTCTTTTTAACCTTTCGCACTTTTTTCCATAAAGAACTTTCTATTCCCTTTGTAATTCCTCATTCATCCTCCTTCCAAACTGTTCATTTC
>JABUQX010140965.1:5000-10000 GCA_015478945.1 Trachelipus rathkii
TTTGTTGTTGTTCGTATGTTAGTAATCTTTTATGGTGGTAAGCTTATTCGTTTTGTCTGCGAAGTTTTACGAATAACCGAGGCAACTGGTTTTAAAGCGCAATTATTAGAAACCTTCTTTATAGATTTTGTTTATATTCAGCACGATGCTTTATCATTAACTGATAATTACATTTCTTGATAGTTATAGTACGTTTGCTTTTATTTTACATTTTTGTACATAAAACACGTACTAATGATTTTTCATGTAGCAGATATACTTTATACATATATATATATATATATATCTTATATATATATATATATATACTGTATATATATATATATATACTCTCTAATAAATATAACATATAATATATATATAATATATATACATATATACTTATACACATGTAACCTTTAAATAAAATATAATAATTTTTATATATATATATATATATGTATAATAGTAATAGCAACTTAACATAACCAACAACATAATAATAATATATTAACCTATATATATATATATACCATATATAATAACCTTAATAATAATATATATATATATATATATATATTATATATATAGCATAACAGAAGCATTTGAACAACCAAATAGCATCTGTGTTTGTTATTAGATCTTTAAAATAGAATATGAAGAAAAACCATTTTAATGCCAATAGAATCACCAAACAACATGTGGTCGATTTTTTCTAGGGCAATTAAATCCTTGAAATTGGTGGGAACAGAACCTTGGATTACCTTCTCTTATTCAATGTTACTTAGTTTTAAGATTTTGATAAAAAAAAATTTTAACAGCAATTTTGAATATTTATAAATAGACTCTATTACAACTTGAAGAACCCCAATTAATAAAAATATATTTAATATTTTTCACGAATAATTTATTTCCATTTTTCAGTTCTATTTATTGAGAAATACCCTCGAACCTCCAACTTAGAATTCCATTTGATCATAAAATGATCTGAGGGAATTTCCAATTATCTTAGAAAAATAACCTATCTAACCGATGAAAAATACCTTATAAAATTATCAAAATAAAACAAATAAAAATAAGACGAAAAGATAGTAAATGACTTCCTTTTGAGCTTTCAAATAATATTTGAAAATTAAAATCTGCATCGAATAGTGAAGCACGTTCTTTACATCTGTCATAGCTCCTTCATAATTAAGACTATGATTGAAAATTGTTCTTTTAATACACCCCAAAGATTTCAGTTATAAAGTTTCAAAAACTTATATATATATATATATATATATATATATATATATATATATATATATATATATATATGTATATATATATATATATATACTCTATATATATATCATATAATATACTTATATATATATATATATATATATATATATATATATAAATATATTAGATAATAAACTCCAGTATAAATAGATAAAAGTAGATAGATAGATAGATAGATAGATAGATAGATAGATAGATAGATAGATAGATAGATAGATAGATAGATAGATAGATAGAAACTCATTTGCTTGATATTTAGTACTCTCTCTCTCTCTCTCTCTCTCTCTCTCTCTCTCTCTCTCTCTCTCTCTCTCTCTCTCTCTCTCTCTTTCTTATTTTCTCTCTCCCTCTCTCTATCTCTCTCTTTCTATGTATGTATCTATCTATCTCTCTCTATCTCTCTCTCTCTCTCATGCACACATACACAGAGGCAAAAACTCTTAATATTTTTTCTCTATTTTTTTTTTTTTTTTGTATTAATTCTGAGATTATCGTAGGACATGAATTCGGCTTACGTAGATTCAACGATTTTTTGCTCTTCTTTTGGGGAAGAAAAACCGGTTTTGGAATCTCGAATGGAGGAATCTTTTTTTAACATTATCTTATGTCTGGTTAACGGACTCTAATGAATATCCTACACAAATCTATTATCTCTTCTTCGCCATTCGTTTTTTATTTTTAGCAACTCTCAAAACATCTAAATTCCTTCCACAGTTATAACACTGTAATTACACACTCACACACACACACACCTATACTATATATATATATATATATATATATTTTTATATATATATATATATATATATATATATATATATATATATATATATATATATATACTACTCTTATATATATATATATATTTATATAATTTCTTTGAGGTGTTGAAAACATTCATTTCTAATTCAGTGGCTTTGATTGAGGCATCTTTTGAATACAAGCTCTTCAGATCATTATTCCTTTGTATTTTTGCTATGAATGTATATCAAACCCAACAAAACTAAACTCTAACAGAGTGCTAAACTTTCCAAGGGACTTTATTACCAGTACATCTTAAACTGGAGCTCATTTCTTCATGCAATCACAAGTCGTTATTGGAAAATTTGGAAAAATTAGTTTCTTTAAATTAATAGGGATTAACCTTATAAATAAAAAAAAAAATAAAGAATAATCTAAATAAATATTATTTAAAAAAAAAAAGAAGATATATTTGAATCACTTAGCTGTATATACAATCATATATATGTATATTTACTTTATATACTGTATATATATATATATATGAATATATAACTACTATACTATATATATTACTCTATATATATATATATATATATATATGCTCTATATATATATGTGTGGGTGTGCACGTGTATGAGGGTGCGTGTGTGTGAGAGTTCATGAGGTAGTTTTATTATTGGAAAAGAATGTAAATGTCTTGTTTAGAGAGTACCTTGACACAAAAGTCTTTATTATTATTTCTGCTTTTCTTTTTATTTTCATTCTCTCCTATTATTTAATAGCCAGACTTTTAACTTATGTTGTTCCATTTCTTCATTTAATTTTTTTTTCGTATTCATGTTAATCATCTTAACATTTTCTTTACCATAATTTATTTTCTTCTTCTTTTTTTTTGGGGGTTTCGTAGTTTCCAGTAATATATATATATATACATATAACATATATATATATATATACTATATATATATATATATACTGCTGCTATATATATATATATATACCCTGCTGCTGCTGCTCTAATACTATATATATGTAACTGCTGTGCTGTATACTCTTCCTATCTATTTCCCCACTGAGACCCATATTGGGGTTGAGAAGCGCAACATACACAGGAAACTGAGTAGTTAATGAAGAGCATGACGTAAGTTCAAAGGAAATCCCCCCACCCCTCAACTTACAGAATTCACCTAGTGTGTCACAACAATACGACAAACCCCAACTATGTATTAATGTAATTTCTGTATATTTCACAGCTGTGTTGTGTTTGTTGGTTGTGTTTGCTCACTCTTTACTATTCTTTCTTTTCATAAATATTAAAACTATCAGGATGCCTTTGTTACTGGCCATAGGGTCTTCAGAAGTTGCCATTTTTCGTAACGAAAAACAGCACTTAATGAAAAATTATAAATTACACGTACGAGCCGATTTCAACTCGGGCCGTCATATTTCTGCATGTGCCAACAGCGTTGTTTCTCATTTTATCAACTCTTTTTCCACACTTAACACACCCCAAGATATCCTTCCTGAACAAGCTGCACCTTACATCTATATCTCTTGTTCCACACCAAAGTTTCAACATTATTCATTAACACGATAATAGTACATACCCTTAAACTTGGGGATTCATAGCGCACCTGGACACTTGCAAGCATATATATATATATATATATATATATATATATATATATATACCATATATATATATATATATATACTATATATAAATATATATACTCTTATAATATTTATATATATATATATATATATATATATATACATAGCATAAAAACTTATATATAATATATATATATATATATATATATATATATATATATATATATATATATATTTATGTGTATTTATATAGTGCTCTACATACTTTTTTTTATATATCTATTATAAATATATGTTCTTCATATATATACTAACATAACATAACTTAGCATAACATACATATGCTGCTCTTCTTATATATATATATATATATATATATATATATATATATATATATCACAAGTGGCGTATTTCACATAAAGAAAACATTTTAAAAAAGTAAAAGTTCTCCCAAACTGCAAAACACTTTTAGCTTTGAAGTTAAAGAAGAAGAAGAAGAAGAAGAAGAAAGAAAGAAGAAGAAGAAGAAGAAGAAGAAGAAAGAAAGAAGAAGAGTATAGAAGAAGAAGAAGAAGAAGAAAGAAGAAGAAGAAGAAGAAAGAAGAAGAAGAAGAAGAAGAAGAAGAAGAAGAAGAAGAGAAGAAGAAGAAGGAAGAAGAAGAAGAAGAAGAAGAAGAAGAAGAAGAAGAAGAAGAAGAAGAAGAAGAAATATTAAAATACTCAGAAAAGATTCAACTCAAGAGCTCTTGTTATTATATGATTTTCTTTGAATTTTTTCAATGTCATTTTTAAAGTCAAATTCTTTGGTTTGGAAAATGTTTCAGTTCGTTTCCATTTGCAAATATGGCACGTTTAATTGAACATCTAATTTTCTGAATTGATTTTATTCTTTTAAAAAGAAATATGCCAGATAGCATATATATATATATATATATATATATATATATATATAACAATAACATCCATATATATATATATACATATATATATATATATATACTATAACTTCTGCTCTTATTATATATATATACATATATGGCATATATATATACTCTGCACTAACCAACACTATGAAGCCTTATATGCCTTATACTATGCTGCCCAGCAACCGCCTTCTGCTGCACTGCTCTGCTGCTGCTGTGCTGCTGCTGCTCAATAATAACTAATAATAATAGCAAATAATATATAATAAATATATCCATATAAAAGATCTAATATTATGTATGACTACAAATATTTAATCGTCTGAAATAGATATAAATTGTATATTAAAAGAATATATAATAATAATAATATATATATATATATATATATATATATATATATATATATATATATATATATATATATATATATATATATATATATATATATATATA
>JABUQX010140965.1:15000-22500 GCA_015478945.1 Trachelipus rathkii
AAATAACACAGTTCTCAGGACACACAGTAAACAGTTCAATAAAACGACATATATAAAATAATTGGCAATTACAAAATAACAACACTTAGTGACTTCAAACATTAACATTAAATTGCTGCATTTTCCAACTATTCAAACACCAAGCGCCGACCCGATCGGCTTAACTTATTAAACTAAAAATCTATTTACAACTTACGACTGTATCACAGTAATACTTTTCTTTAGCAGTTAGTAATGCCTTCCATCTATGATCCAAGATTACTTCTCCCGTGGCCCCACGTCTTACGAAAGAGAGGGCGACAGTTCATCCACCAGTGATTTTTACAATCTGCACCCCTTGTCTGAAACGTCACGAACGACCACTGTCCCTCCGTCAGGCACAAGACGTTGGGATGTTCCTGGATCCTTCTTTGGTTTCAAACTGACGGTTTTACCGTCCCCATACTGGTGCCTATAACATCAATAATCAACGTTACTTATACAAAATTAACACTTTAAAGATCAATAAATAAAACAACCTCACTTACCCGTCTCCACGGGATCCTTACTTCCTGATGACTTCTAACGTACCGCTTTATCCTTCTTATCTGTCACTTACATCCTTCCATCTTCTTTCTAATTTCTGCGGTATCAAATTACTTAAACTATTTTCAGCCTTACTTTATCTTCCTTTGTACTTGGTTTTTTGTTCTTTCCAAATCCTCCTACTACACAATGTATATATATATATATATATATATATATATATATATATATATATATATATATATATATATATATATATATATATATATATATATATATATATATATATATATTTTATCTATATGATTATTTACCATCTACCAGGTAGGGCTTTTGTCCTGTCAGTTGGACCAGCATCTTAAATACAAAAGCAATTAGATGAAATAAATGAAAATTTAACCTCACTTTATCTTGCTGAGAAGAGACGAGTACTTAATAGGATGGTGCTGAGTAGTGAGGAGGAAGAGTTGCTGTTGTTTGGATGGAGAGTCTCCTTCCATTAAAAATTCAGGAATCTGAATTTCTGGTGTTTTTTTTTCTTTCTCTCTCTCTCTCTCTCTTTTTCATTTTGTTTCTTTCTTTTCCCTACTTTGACCTGGTTGAGGCTCACCAAGTTTCACTTTTACTAAAAATCTGTACAAAGAACTTAAATAGATAACCTTCTAGAACCTCAGGATGTTTCGAAAATGTGACATTGTCTGGTGGTCATTCCAGACAATCCTACTTCGATTCGTTTGGGCTTTGTTGGGGTGGTACTTATCTGTAAAATTTTTGTTATCCATTCATTTGCCAAAGATTTCCTTGATTAATGAAATAGGCGCTTCCTCTATCTTCTCCTGGCGTACTGATGTTTGTGGGCAGTCGTGGCTTTGTCTCAAGATCGGTAAACAAGGGTAGCGCGCTGTGTCATGACTAATTTTGACTCATACAAGTTCTAGCACGCGAGTCGTATTCCAAACAAAGGTCGCATGCCAAGCAAAATAATTCGCTTTTAAACAGGACTTATACCAAGTTGGACTTATTCCAAAGCGGACGTGTACCGAGGTACCACTATATATATATATATATATATAATATATATATATATATATATATATATATATATAGATGTATAAAAATATATATATATATATATATATATATATATATATATATATATATATATATATAATATATATATATATATATATATAAATAAAGAATCGGGAATTCGACCAATTTTTATGGAATCGGATTCACGGTCGATCAAATTTATCCGGGTCCCAGCAATAAGAATCAAACCTGAATATTTTCACAATATTTGTTTCTTGACTTTTTTTTCCTTATTACTTGCATACTAATATAAAATTTAACGTGCACAGAACGACGATGGCTTTGAACAAGACATGTAGTTCAACTGTGAACAAGAAAATTAAAATTATCATTTCACGTAAAAAGGTTCAGGAAGAATATTTTCAAAAGCAAATGCGCAAAGAAAATATTAAAATAAATTTGGAGTTATACTTCTGTGATGATCAAAAATAGGGCAAACAATAAAGTACGATTTAGAATAAATTTTTGTTGAACAATTATGACATCAGGTCTCTAAAATAATGGAAAATCAAGTCTTAAGTCTAGCCTATTTCATTTGATTTCAGATAACGCGCATATCATATATATATATTATATATACATATATACGTTAACATAACATAATAATATATATATATATATATATATATAGCATATGTATATATATATATATTATGTAGTATAGCATATATATATATAATAATATTATGTACTTAGCCTTATGTTATGTAACAATAATATAATAATAATAATATATAACATAATAATAATAATAATATATTGACAAAACCCTATATATATATGTATATATATATATATCTTTGCTTATATTAATTACATATATACACATATATATATTTTATCTTTATCTATGTATATATCAAATAATAATATAATAATAATATATATATATGTGTAATAATAATATAATATATATATTAATATATATATAAATATATACTATATATATTTTTATATTTATAAAAAATCTTGATATATATATATATATATATATATATATATATATATATATATATATATATAGATATATATATATATGTATATAGGTTGCTGGGTTGGGAGTATCGCTACCAATTTATTTATGCCAGCACACCCTCTCTCCCTAGTTCTGGGGAATCAAAAACACATAGCTGATGATATATATATATGCTATGCCAACCTTGTGTATGTAACAACCAACCAATACGCTAATAATAACTGTTATGTATATTTACTGTATAACTGTATATGCTGTATATCTGTATCTGCAATTCCATTTTTGATACTGTATACAGCTACTAATACAACTGTATACATGTATATCTAATTGATTTGAAAAATCAATATGTATATAATAATAATATTAATAATATATATATGTATATATATTAATATATATATATCTAATAATATATACTATAATAATATATAATAACAATATAATATGTAATCATATTTTAACATATATATGTATATATATGTATATATATATATATATATATATATCTACATCTTTATCTTAATAATATTAATATATATATATATATATATATATATATATATATATATATATATATATATATATATATATATATATATATATATTTATATATATCAATATATATAATAAATTATTTTATTTTGATGTGTGTGTGTGTGTGTGTGTGTGTGTGTGTGTGTGTGTGTGTGGTGTGTGGGTTTATAAAATTATTGGCCATTATTAATATTATTATTATCATTACTTTTATTACTATTTCTTCTATAATTTTATTATTCTTCTTTTCAGAAAATGAATGGCCCAACAAGGTATCTTCAATAAAAGTAGGTTATAATTATTATTATTATTATTATTATTATTATTATTATTATTATTATTATTATTATTATTATTATTATTATTATTATTATTATTATTATTATTATTATTATTATTATTATTATTATTATTATTATTATTTAATTCAATGTCTTAAGATGTTTCAAAGTAACATTAATGAGAGTGTTTGTGTATTATGTGTGTGTGTGTGTGTGTGTGTGTGTGTGTGTCAATGGTTGTGAAAATATAAAGTAAGGATTCAATATTATTATTATTATTATTATTATTATTATTATTATTATTATTATTATTATTTAATTCAATGTCTTAAGATGTTTCATAGTAACAGATAATGAAGAAGTTTTAGTTAATCGATGATAAAATTTAATCAGAGCAAAAAAAACTCAAATTTAAAAAGTAAAGAAAAATATTCCGAATAAAATGAAGGAAAGTTTTTTTTTAAAACTTTTATAAATTGAAAATATTAATAAACATTAAATAAAACGTATTTGCAAAAATAAAGTGAATGGCATTTTACATAAAGGATTTGGAAAAAAATGTTAATTTGATCTTCTTAAGAAGGAATTTTTTCTTATGAGAAACGAATGTCATAATTGAAATATTCCTTCAACGTTTTTTTAATGTCTTTTATTGTTAATCTAAAATTTAAATATGAAGAGCCAAAGATTAAACATTTGCGGAACCAATATTATTATTTCTATTATTATTAATATTATTACTATTATTATTTTTATTATTATTATTATTATTATTATTATTATTATTATTATTATTATTATTATTATTATTATTATTATTATTATTATTATTATTATTATTATTAATATTATTATTATTATTATATATATTATTATTATTATTGTTGTTATTATTATTATTATTATTATTATTATTATTATTATTATTATTCAATTATTATTATTATTATTATTATTATTATTATTGTGTGTGTGTGTGTGTGTGTGTGTGTGTGTGTGTGTGTATTATTATTGTTATATTTATGTATATATATATATATATATATATATATATATATATATATATATATATATATATATATATATATATATATATATATATATATATATTATATATATATATATATATATATATAAAAATATATATATATATATATATATTATATATATATACTAATATATATATATATATATATATATATATATATATGTAATAATATATTATTGTATTATATATATATATATGTATATATATATAATAATATATATATAATATAGTTTAGTAATATTAATATATATATATATATATACATCTATCTATAATTTATATATATATATATATATATATATATATATATATATATATATATTTATATATATATATATTAAATATAGGCAAAATATAAATAAAAATATATATCTATATATATATATATAATATGTAATATATATATAAAATAACTAACTGTATATATATATATATATATATATATATATATATATATTATTTTATATATTAAAATAATCTTTGCTAATAAACAAAATTCAAAGTTCGTAGATTGAGAAATTTCATATATTTTCAAAAAAAATAAAAAATTAGTTAGCTAAGTATAAATAAATTTAGTAATTAAACAAAAGAAGGAAAGAAAGATAGAAAGAAAGAAAGAAAGTATGAAGGAAGAATGGAAAGAAAGGAAGGAAGGAAGGAAGGAAGGAAGGAAGGAAAGAAGAAAGAAAGAAAGAAAGAAAAAGAAGCAAATATTAATGCGTGTTTTTTTTTCTAATTCAGAGACTACGAAGCAAGCAAAGGAAATTAAATTTTTGAAATTTGTTTTTTATTTGAAATAATTTATAAAAAATATCTTAATGGCAATATGAAAAGAATCGTTTTTCTTGATTTTCTTTTACTATCGATATTCGAGCTTTACTTTAATGCACTTTTCCTTTCCATTACTATTGATCGGAACAGAGTTTCCAATATCCAATAGTGAAGGGGTTTGAGTTATTGATCTGGTTTGCAGTAAAAAGGGAGAGAGAGAGAGAGAGAGAGAGAGAGAGAGAGAGAGAGAGAGAGAGAGAGAGGAGAGAGAGAGAGAGAGAGAGAGAGAGAGAGAGAGAGAGAGAGAGAGAGAGAGAGAGGTAAAAAACTGGAAAGTATGACAGGAAAATAAGCAAAGTAAAAGGAAAATAAAATTACATGGAAAATGAATAACAACATATAAAAAATTTAAAATTTATCAAGTTTAAAGCTTCACTTCTTAGATAATGTATTAAAAGGAGTCGTATTCAATTTATTTTGCACTTTTCGTTTTAGAGAAAATATGCGAGAAAAGAGGTGGACAAAATGTTATAATAGTAGTATTGATAGCTAAATATTCGCCAGAACGTTTAAGATAAGGAAAACATTTATTGATGTTATTTTACCGGGGTCAGAATATTTTGTTTGCTGAGGAACACAATCTGCAATATCTAGCTAAGCAAAAATATCCCTATAGCTAATTCTAGTTTAATACAAGACTGATAGGAGATGGAAAACTTTCCAATCCTAATATGACGTCTGTATGTCCTTATTGTCAGAAGAACAAGTGAAGTGCAATCGAACTATGGAAAGAATAAAACTTGGTGAAGAAAAAATTAATCTTTTCATGCTAATCTATTCAATGATCACAACTTTGACGTTAACAGGGAAAACGAAGTCCCTCTCCAATAGGAGAATAATATTTTTAAAAAAAATTGTAGTAGTATTGCATTATCACTAGTAGTAGTAGTAGTAGTAGTAGTAGTAGTAGTAGTAGTAGTAGTAGTAGTAGTAGTAGTAGTAGTAGTAGTAAGATAATTTAATTATAGACAATCAGAGTCAAGCTGAAGATTCAGTAACTCTGAGAACTATTATAAGAGAAGTTAAGATATAGAGAAAAGTAAAGATAATGATAGAATAAGGGGAAAGAACGAAATACAAAATAGAGTGAAAGCTATTAACGAAGTGAAGCTATTTATAAGAAGAAGGAGGGAAACGTCCATAATTCTGACATCTACAAAGTTGCTAAATAAAAGTGAAATAATGAGCAGAAAAGAATAGTACAAGGTAGAAGAGATAGCAAGATATATATATATATATATATATATATATATATATATATATATATATATATATATATATATATATATATATATATATATATATATATATATAACTCTATATATATATATATATATATATATATATATATATATATATATATATATATATATAATAATAATATATATATATATATATATGTATATATATGTATATATATATATATGTATATATGAATATATATATATATAGATAAAATAATATATCAACTAATATATATATATATAATATATATGTATATATATATATATATATATATATATATATATATATATATACTGTAACATATAATATTTAACATAACTCTGTATTTTACTCTTTATATATATAACTATTAATATGTATGTACTCTTGCTATATCTATTATATATATATATATATATATATATATATATATATATATAACTATATATATATATATCTTAACTTATATATATAACATAATATATATATAACGTGCATGGAACCACACAGGACTACACATTCCCAAACGCTTCTGTTTGGATGCTCCTGGAGTTATAGAAGGGCAGCCAGCCAAACAACGCCTACTTGGCAGTGCAACAGGCTTGTTGCGACAAAATAACAATAATAAGGCAGAGAAAAATTTCGCTTGCGGCAGGACAATGTACAGGAGGCTTTACCGCTGGTCTGGGGAGGCTGATTGGACTAGTGGTAGAGCCTCCTGTACATTGTCTAACGGCGCCGCTGTTGTCGCTGGTTCGAGTCCTGCCGTGAGCGAAAATTTTCTCTGTCTTATACATATATATATATATATATATATATATATATATATATAGCATATATATATATATATATATATATATATGACATAATTCAGGAACTCTTGTAAGTCAGTGATCAAAAAGCGATTTAGTACCCTTTGGGTTCATAATCCACACCTACGGACTTCAAATTTTCATTAGTCAACCAAATTTCATGGGAAGAAACTC
>JABUQX010140966.1:2500-16496 GCA_015478945.1 Trachelipus rathkii
TCAACTCCACAGGTCGAAGTCAAAAGACGAAAGATGTTGACAGCACGAAGCTTAACAACGAATGATATCTCAAATACCGAAAAAATCGCTCTCTACTCTTTTCATTTGGCAACCCCTAGGTTTCCAAGAAATAACCTCTTTCCTGGCAACTCTGATTATAATTTTTATATCCTCCCGGGGGGGATGGCTTCTGACCTCTAATGGGCAGAAGTCAGAACTTGCCTAGTGAATATTTTGAAAACAACTGCAGAATATTTAATCTGATTCTTCCGATGAATCATACATCAGAATATTTTTTCTGGCAACTTCTGCAGCTTTCCGCCTAGGCCAACTATTTTGAATATCTTTCAGCTGGCGTTGATGAACTTCTAGTCATCGAACGTCGCAGGGTTCACCTCCAGAGATATTTAATGATGGATTTGCTGGAAGGACAGGGACTGTTTGACGATGAGGGGTTTGAACCCTGTGGGTTAAAAAGAGAGCTCCAGGGGATACAAATATTTGACTACGCCACAATCCCAGGAGTCCTGACGTACACCGATCTGACTTTATTGTCATATCATAAGATCTACGACTATCCCCATATGCCAGTAAGGACGTTCTTTCACTGGACTTTTGATAAGAGGGAACAACGTCATTCTTCTTGACTAGATTATTCCAGTTGACTTGGTAGAGATCTCTTCCAGTCTCTCTAAGAAAGGTACTCATTGTACCTCCTGGTACGAAATTCTTCGAATTTTCCTGAAGAATATTTGAGTGACTTTACTAGCTCTTTCTGTGAGCCGAGAGTTGAGTCCCAGAACTGAATTCTGACCTAGCTCCGGGTAACGCCATGGCGGTTTTGACAGGGGTTTGATGAAATCCCGCTTGGGTGAGAGTGGCTCATTTCCATTTACTCAAATGTGTAGGTGGTGGACGAATTTCGCAGCATCAGCAATATCTGACAATATCAATAATGGGGGAGTGAAATAATTCGTAAGGGAATGTCAATTGTTTTTAAATAATCCTTCACTTACATACAGTATTCGTTCCCCACAGGCTTCCACCCATGGGCTATAAAGGAATTATATGGCGGGGAATCAGTTTTTCTTAAAAACTCACCTTGTTTTTCTGACACGAGAGGAAACACAGAAGTCAGTTCCTCGATTAAGGAGCGCGCGTTGTCGCTATAGATGCAGTCAGGCACTCCCATACGATTAACAAATCGTTGGAACGACTGAATAAATGATTTAGATGAAATGTCATCTATAAGGTCTAAATAGACCGCACTAATATTTAGACATGTTTAACTGGGTATGCATTTTTTGGCTTAGCCAGAGCCCTTGACATTGACCCACCAATGTTTGATGTAGTCAACACCTACATGCTTAAAAGGCCTGAATAATTCCACCTGGTCTTTTGAATAGTTGGTGAAGCGTGGGTACCGAAACGCAAAATTATTGAACTTTTTGCAGACTATGCATTCCCGCAAAACATTTTTGATGGAGGTACGCTCTGATGTCAACCAGAAGCCTTGGAGCCGCATATTTGTAAGAGTGGCTTGTATGCCTAGATGCTTACACTTAAGGTGAGCATCTCTTATGATTAACTTGGAGAGGTGGTGACTTTTTGAAAGCAAGATGGGATTAATTACATCATAATTGTAATTATTGCATCTTGAAAAACGACGTTTGCTCCTGATAAGATTATTTTCATCCAAGAACAAGTTCAAATTATTAATCAAGTCCGGAACTTGGCCTGTAAAGGAAGGATTATTTTTAATTTCTTCTAAAAATTGAAGTTCTTTCGAGAACGATTCTTTCTGCCTTGTCTGCAGACAATATAGACGTGCTTTAAATCATGATTAATTGTCACACCTCTTGACAAGGCTCCAAACTGGTTCAATAAAGCATCTACTCGATGTAGAGTGTGCAAATTTGAATACTTGGACAAATTCACTATAAGGGGTTCATTGCCACCTTGAACAACAGCAAAAACTGGAGATGACGTCTCCAGTTCAGCTGATGGTCAGTAAATACTATTTAAAGAGAGCCATTTTGGCCCTTTCGCCTAAAAGGACATGTTCTTTTGGAACTCTTTGAATGAAATACCTCTGGACAGAAGGTCCGCTGGAGTATCTTCTGTTCTGACGTAGAGAAATTTAGGAATTTACGAATATTTCTCTTGAAGTGAAGATCTCATGGTGCGAATATCTTGCACACGGTTCTTCACGAATATTTGCCTGACTTTGGAGATCCTATTTTGGATCCAATGAAGAGTTATCTGCGAGTCGGAGAATATGTTCAATTCCTTGAACTTGACACTCGACAGTCCACTCAACATTTGTGGTAAGCACTTTAATGCCAAAAACACAGACAATAACTCCAAACAGGTAAGCGTTCTTCCTTTTGCAGGCGTGATTTTTCCTTTTGACCAAAGAAGATTTGGACCCTCTGCTGCAGACGAGACATACACCATGAAGCCATAAGCAACAGTGCTTGCATCGCAGAATATATGAATATTTAAATCAGAGTCATTTGACTCAAATGAAGATCTCCTAAAAGAGACCTCCTTCAAAGAGTTATGGTCCTTGCTCAACTTCTCCCAAGAATTTTTGATTTCGAGAGCGATTATAACGTCCCACCCCATGACCACTTCCCAAGTTTTCTTCATAAGAAGACGGCCTCGAACGGTGACGGAGAGGTAAAGGCATAGGGGATCGAATACTTTTGAGATCTCCGGCAGGAGCTTTCTCTTGATAGAAACAATATTTAATGAAAAGTCACCAAGACTCAGTCTATTTTGAACGGTATTATACAAATACCCTAAAACTCTTTCTTCATCACTTTGATGAGTTGCAAGTTTGCCCTCCTGATTGAATATTTCTTTGAGTTCCGGACAGTTGGAGTTCCAGGAGCACAAGTTAGCTCCACTCACTCATACTTGAAATGGCCTTTTGAAAAATATCTTGTTCGTTGACAGACTAAGAAGTGTACAAAAAATTGTCAACGTACAGATTATTTTGAAGAAGAAAGGTACAGAGCTCAGGAGGGTATTTTTTGGCGTGATGTTGTATCAAAGCCCTAGAACGTAGGGGATGACAGCCAACCCGAAGATGATGGTGGCATAACGGTAAGTGAGTAACTCGCCACAAGCCTTCCAGAAAAAATAGAAGCGATTTCTGTTCCTTTCTAACTTTAATTTGATCTGGAGGAAGGCCTTCGAAATATCCTCCAGAACGATGAATTTGTTTGTTCTGAAGGACAGTAATGATTTAAATATTGAAGCGATTAAATCTATCCCTGGATACGATGGCTGATTAAGTGAAGGACTACAACCTATTTTTAGGATGCAGTTAAAGACGGGACGAATTTTGTCGTCACTTGAAGGGCCTGTTTTTTTTATAGGTCTGTTGGGTATCCAGATGAAGTTATGATAATCTTTCGGATGCACCTCCACAGCCTCCACAATACCTTCTCTTAAGTATTCCTTGAATATTTCCCCATACTTTCAAGCAAGCCTTGAGCAGTCAACTTCTTTTTGACTCGTTGCATCGTAGCAAGAGCAACGTGATGATTTGATGGAACCTGCACAAGAACCACGGAAGTTTCACGTGGTACTTTCCGTCTCGGAACTCTATCCCTTCGCGGAATCTCTTGATGAATATTTCGTCAATGGAACTCTGGTCCCACTCCTCATTGATACCCAGAGACTCTAATTTATAGAGGCTCTCCAGGCCCAAGTCCAAATCAGACTCAGCGTGGGTATGTAAGAGCGGGTTGAAGTACGAAGGTACCGGTTCCACTGCAAGATTGATTACATGTTCCGGGACGTTCCTGACAGATCTTTGAATATTTGACGGTATGGGGGGCTCTGAATTCTGTCATGATTTTTTGACAGCTTTTGGCGAAGAGTTCTTCCCAAAGATTTTTTCATTTTGGGAAGGTGTCAAAAAAGATGTTCCAGGCCCGAAAGGCAGGTACCCATGACAAGTTTTTAGGGCACTGCCACGAATGCATTTTACCTTTTTAAAATGCTTTAATAAATGAAGAGAATCGATGCCCAGCAGCCCATGAATATTTGAAACCCTGTCAACATGATTATTTTGATAGTGACTATTTGCCACTTTGAATCCATTTTGTGCAATATTTTTCATAGCCTCCGTCAGGCCTTTTACATAAAAGCCGATATCCAATTCAGTATCTATGTTTATATGTAGGCTGACATATTTCCCACAACAAATGCCCATCTCTAAATTTATCTCAATTCTTCTCCCAAGAATGTTTTTATGGAGCTCTGATGACTAGTGAGACTATTTTCATTGATTCCCAATTTTTTAAGGATGCTCCTATGAAAACACCTCGACTGACTACCTAACTCGAGAAGCACACGTACAGGGACTATTTTATTGCCCTTCTTGATGTTAAGGGAGAGAGTGGGCAGAATATTTTGACCCACGGATGAGGCTGCACCTGTATTTATACAGATATTACTTGAAGAACCACTGGCTTGACCATTTTCCTCATCCGGGACTGATGTTGACGGACGACTATCTTCTAAAATGCCACCGGACACGTTTATACTATTTTGAAAGCATAAAGCTGTTATGTGGAATTTTTGACCACATTTGCCGCATGGGTAACTAAGTTCATACCTATTGGCAGGACATTTATTAGCAAAATGCTTGCTGCTTGAGCAGCTGAAGCACATGCGCAGCTCTTTACAGCAATCTCTCCTGCTTTCAGGAGAAGAATATACTTCACAAGAAATCATGCGATGATTTCTGTTGCAAAATTTACATTTCGAAACAAATGATTTAGAAGATTTTTTAAATCTCCCACCCTTTTGACTGCGTTCAGTTTCGTCTTCTGACGATGAAGATTTCAAACTAACCTCTTTAGAGGAAGCGTTAAAAGCTGACGATTTAGTTGATTTATACTAAAAAGTAGCACGATTACGCTCAAATCCCTTTTTAGGGGCCGATTTATTGTTCCCCTCCCCTTCTCCATAGACTTGATTATTTTACCGTAATGCTCCAAGACTACATTAACGGAAGGATATTCATCCTGTGTGATTAATTTGAGCTCGCGAAGAAAGCCAGTTGGAAGCTTGCCCACGATTATATGACTCATGAGCTTACAGCCCGCCAAAGGATCTTCAAAGAAATCGAGTCCAAACTCCTTGAGCTCATGAATATATGCCCTTACTTCTGACAGAAATATTCGAATATGTTAATGATTATTTTCTAAAATAGGCGCAGAATCGATCTTATGAAACAGAGAATCAATTATATATTTTAATATTTCGAAAGCGACTTCCAAATTGGAGTTAAATGCTCAAAATCTTTGAGCGCATTGCCTGATAACAATGACTTTAAATAATGCAATTTTGCAGCGCTAGAAATGTCTTTTCTGGCCCCATAAACATTTTGAAAGGACAGATGGAACGAACGGAAAGAATGCCGATCCACCTCACCCCTGAACTCCTGACACATAATTGGGAATTTACTTCTGTTTAGATGCATGAATATTGCCGTTTATATTTGCATCACTTGACGTAATATTCAAGAATCTTCATGAGAAGGCCTCAACAGCTGCAGTATGCAGACAGAGGAGGAGATGAGAGAACTTAAACGCGGTGTCATACGCTAAGATTAATTTTCATTCTGTTTATGTACTGGTATATATATATATATATATATATATATATATATATATATATATATATATATATATATATATATATATATATATATATATACTTTGCTCTTCTTCTACTACTATATATATATATATATATATATATATATATATATATATATATATATTGGTCACCTCGAAAGCATCATGCATGTAACTTAGAAACTATAACAGCTACAGAAAATAAATAACATTTTTCATAACTCAGGGACATTTTTATCCATGAAATTAAAAAAAATAACGCTTTTGAAAATTTAAATTAGTAAAAAAAGTGGGAAAAGTATTTCACGTTTTCGTATTACAGTAGAACACCGAAATGCAGCTACCTATTCCGAGTGAGCCAAAGGTGCCAAATGTTGAGTTTTTTTCTTTTTAACTAAAGGATATCCCACGGGTAAACAAGAACGATGGCAAGAGTCGGGTTTCTCGGCCACCGGAGGATGACGAGGACTTCGTCCCCCTGCAACCCTCGTTGGCTCGAACCTAAAAGGATATAAAGAAAAAACATTTTCTCAAAGCGTAAGAATTAAAATACTGTTGGCAACTCTTTGCTCTCGTCAGGTAATGCAGGAGTTCAAGGGTCAATCACAGTGAACAAATACAGGTCCAAGATAATGGTGAATATACTTAACTTTAATAAGTAAATTCATTGGTAAATAAATAAAATCTTTTTTAAGTTAAAGGCGTATAGAAACTATAATCAAAATCAAAAAATATTATTTTTCCTGTAGCTGTTATAATTTTTTTTAGTTACATGCATGATGCTTTAGGGAGTTTGGATATATATATATATATATATATATATATATATATATATATATAAATATATAAATATTTAACTGCTATATATATATATATATATATATATATATATATATATATATATATCATACCTCTACATATATATATATATATGCTCTATAATATATATGTATAACATATATATAACATATATATAATATATATATATATATATTTATATAGAGTTTATATATAATATATATATATATATATATATATATATATATATAGAGCACTACATAAAAAGACAGATCTCGAAAAATCGCCGAACACTATTGCAGTGTCACGTGTTAACTAAAACTCCAATAGAAGGAGCGGAAGAGTTGCCACATGTTGCTTAATTTTATCATGTCAATTTTTATATGTTAATTTTGTTTTAATTTTTTTTTAAGGGGGCTCAAGACAGTGGGACAGACAGATGGGGTGACTTCGCCCCCCGTCGTACCCGTCGTCCCCCTGAGGGCCGAAAGACCTGACTCTTTCCATGCTTTGCGATTGGTCTTGTGTATTCCTTTAGTTTAAAAAAAAGAAAACTGTTTGGCATCCCCTGATGCTCCATTTGTAATAATCTTTTTAATCGATTACATCTCGTTCGATATATATCGGTTAACAGCCTTTTAAAGGACAAGTTCCTATATACATATATATATATATATATATATATATATATATATATATATATATATATATATATATATATATATATATATATATATATATATATATATATATATATATATACTCTTTCAATATATATATATATATTTATATATATATATATATTATAGTAATACCTCAGTAAATTAGAAGGTGGTGAAAATTACTTGAGAGTTAGCATATAACATAAAATAAATCTTAGTAACATTAGCTTTCGACCAAATCATGGTCCTCTTTCAGACGTTTCTTATGTAAGACTATAATATAAGATTAAAGTTACAATTAATAAAATATTTGAAATCATTGTAATTTTTGTTTTAAAGATTTGAAAAAATGTAAGTAGTTTAAAATTGGATCTATTGTGTTGTCATTTGTTTGTAAATTGAAATTATCAGTGTTGTTAATACAAAAAGATTCTGTACTTTTCCTAAGGTGTAAGTTATTAATGTGAATGATGAGTTTCATGTATTTTATATCTATAGTGTGATTGTATGTGGATCTATGAATGGTGAGAGCAGAGTTAGGATTGTCAAGTTGTAGGTCATTTTTATGTTGGTATTTTCGGCGAGTGAAGTCATGCGTTTCTCCTTTGTATGTGTTGTTACAATTTAGACATGGAATCTTGTAAACACATTGAGGATTGGTAACATTGGTAACATAGGTTTAAGTATGTTGATGATGTTTTCGCCGCTGTTCCCATTAACATCAACCATTTAGATATTCTTACACACATCAATAACATACACCCTAACATAAAATTTACTATTGAAAATTCCACTAACAATATCTTTCCTTTTCTTGATACTTTGATGATTTGGACTGACAATACCTTACAATTTTCCATCTACAGAAAACCCACTGCCAGCCCTTATTACACACATTATTTCTTATCCCATCCTATCAACACAAAATTAGGTACATTATCATATCTTTTTCTAAGAGCTCTCAGAATTTGCTCCCCTATATACTTACAAACTGAAATTGATTTCATCTTTTCCACCTTTTTGAAATTATCTTTCCCACATCACATCATCAACTCCGCATTACGCAGAGTCAAATCCACCTATAACAACACACAAAACACAAAAAACAGAACTCCCACATCTTTTCTTTCTTTACCCCCACATATTCACAAAGATATTAAACAATTCCTTCCTAACTCCATACAAATTTCTTCTGCCAACATTCCGCCTTTCAAAAAAATCCTCAAACCTCACACACACAACAATGTTACCACAAGATTCCATGTCTGAACTGTAACAACACATACATTGGAGAAACACATGACTTCACATGCCGAAAATACCAACATAAATACGATCTACAACTTGACAATCCTAACTCTGCTCTCACCATTCATAGATCCACACACAATCACACTATAGATATAAACCACATGACACCCATTATTCACATTGATAACTTAAACCTTAGGAAAATTACAGAATCTTTTTGTATTAACAACACTGATAATTTCAATTTACAAACTAATGACTACACAATAGATCCCATCTTTAAACAACATTTTAAACTACTTACCTTTTTCCAAATCTTTAAAACAAAAATTACAATGATTTCAAATACTTTATTAATTTTTACTTTAATTTTATATTTTAATCATACATAAGAAACATCTGAAAGAGGGCCACGATTCGGTCGAAAGCTTATGTTACTAAGATTTATTTTATATTATATGCTAACTCTCAAGTAATTTTCACCACCTTCTAATTTACTAAGGCATTACTATAATAAATATTAATTAGCGTCTTAAGCTAATACTAACTTATATATATATATATATATATATATATATATATATATATATATATATATATATATATATATATATATATATATATATATATATACTTTATATATATATATATATATATATATATATATATATATATATATATAATAAAAACTTAATTACGATTCTGTAGCGATGCAAAGAGCAGTGCTACCAATTTAAATGGTATCTTATTAAAATTATTTTTTTTAAATTAATTTAATACCAATAATATGCAGGAAACGAGCTAACTTTTTTTATTTTATTAATTTATAAGTGTTTTAATTCATATTTCTGTCAAATCTGGGTTTTTTTTTAATTAAACTCTGTGCCTTTCAAACTTTCGAGGGTTGGCATCTCTACAAGAATCAAATAAAGGCCCGCCCCAAAAGTACTGCCAATTTAAATTGTCTGTTTTTAAAACTTTTTTTTTTAAGTTAATGCAATACCAGTAACATGTAAGAAACGGGCTAACATGTTTTTTATTATTAATTTTTAAGCATTTTAATGCATATTTCTGTGAAGTGTTTTGTTTTTTATTTAATTAAACTCTGTGCCTTTCAAACTTTTAAGGGTTACCATCACTGTAATGAGTCAAATAAAACCCCGCCCAAGAGAAATTCCTAGTCAAGATTCACACAGATGCATGAAGAAATGCTTGAAGCCTCACTATGTGCGGCCCTATGGAAGTTTCTTATTTCTTTGTCTGGACTCCACGCTACATTATAGTATCGACGCTCCACTATGTTTTTACCCTTACACTGTTGAAGTCTGCTTCTTCACCAACAGGAAGCTAAATAAAACGCTTTGATTGGTACTGGTCAGGATTGTCAAAATCCATTACTTCTACAGAGCTTCCACGTAATTTTACTAAAAGGTCAATTATTCACCATCAACCATATGTTTAGCAGACTACTTGTTGTCCCATCAAAAGAAAGCAGAATCGGAGAGGCGTCAAGATTACACAATTTACTCTTGACCAGAAAATAATAAAAATTCTAAAATTTGCTTTTGATTATTAAAAATGAGGTCTAAAGTTTTGTAGCACCACTTCAAATTTGTCCAAAATAATTTTGATTCGTTTTATTTTTCCTATGCTCGTAAACTAAAAAGAAATTTCAGAATTTAGATTTTAAGATTTAAAATATTTTATAACCCGTTCAAGTTTTCATTTTGCCGACATTTTATTCCTTTCAAATTTTTATTTCCTTTCTCTATAAGGTCTCTTAGATTTACAAATCTCTTCATTGCTTCTCCTCTGCTCCTTTTTATATGTCTCTTTCCCCTCTGTTTTCAATCTATATATATATATATATATATATATATATATATATATATATATATATATATATATATATATATATATATATGCTATATATATATATATATATATGCTTAATATATATACATATATATATATCTTATATATATATGCTATATATAACTATATATATATATATATATGTATATGTATATATAAGTATATATATATATATGTATATATTTAACTATATATATATATATATATATATATATATATATATATTTTATATATATATATATATATATATATATATATATATATATATATATATATATATATATATATATATAATATATATATATATATATATATATATATATATATATAATAATAATAACTAATAATAATAATATAATATATATATATATATTTATATATAACATAATAATAATAATAATATATATATAATATATATATACTTTCTCTTTATAATAACAACATATATGTATATATATATATATATATATATATATATATATATAATTATATAAATATATATATATATATATATAATATATATATATATATATATATTCTTTATATATATATATATATATATATATATATATATATATATATATATATATATATATATATCTATGCTCATATATATATATATAGGCAAATTTGTAGAAACTGTGCTGTGACTAGTGAGGATATAGTAAACCACCTCACAAGGGATAGCGTAAAAAACAGAACCTCCTAAGTTTCCTGATCACTAAATCTTTTGACAAATACAAGCCTAATTTTAGGTTAAGTTAGGTTAGGGTTAGGTTAGTTTGGTTGGGTTGGGTTAGGTTAGGTTAGGTTGAATTAGGTTAGGTTAGGTTAGGTTAAGTTTAGGTTAGGTACCTCCATTGGTAGTCACAGTACGAGTTTCTACAGAACCCCACCATCTTCATATATATATATATATATATATATATATATATATATATATATATATATATATATATATATATATATATATACTCTGCTATATATATATATATATAGAGAGAGAGAGAGAGAGAGAAGTAAAAGAAAAGTGAAAGTTGAATATATGTCAACGGTGAAGTGATTTATGTGAGAGATACAGATACAATGGTGCAGAATTATTGATGAAACGTTATATATATATATATATATATATATATATATATATATATATATATATATATATATATATATATATATATATATGCTCTTTCTTTCTTTATATATATATATATATATATATATATATATATATACTATATAATATATATATGCTGCTATATATATATATATAAAGGTGAGCACAGTTAATGAGAAAGTTAACGTCGTTAATCCTTAATCGTTACTGAAAAATATTAACGACTTTAATCATTAAAGTGTTTATCGGTAAAGAATGTAACGGAAGTTAACGTTAATCGTTAACTTTAACCATCTTCAAAATATGCAGGAATAGTAATAATAATTGTTAACTTTCTTTTTTACTATTACAGATATTCAAATTATTTTAAATATTTTAAATTAGTTTTAATACAAATATGTATTTTTTTTATAAATTACAATGCTTATTAGGAATACTTCTTATATTTTTCACTAGTCTCAAAAGAAGCAAGTTCAAGTAACGAACGAAAGAAGTTAATGACTCATTGAACGGGCAACAGTCACTTTTGTTTCTTTAGCGAACCAATACGAAATGGGAATGCAGCATAAGAAAAACATGTTAAAAATTATTAGAGGGGATAATAACCGTGTAGGAATAAACACATTTTGAGCCATTGAGAGGAGGAGCGTTTAGGAAATTTTGGAAAAAAAAAGTTTATCTGTTATCGAAATCGAATCTAATACAATTTAAAATCTGATAAGAAAATATTTTATAAACTCGTAAATTAAGGTAACGGTTAACAGATGTAGGGGAAAATTTTAACTCGTTAACGTTAATTCACAAATGTAACTCGTTAATAGTCCGTTACTTCTTTTCGAAATTAACGAAAGCGTTAAAAGTTAACGAAAAAATTAAGGAGTTAATTATCGGATTAACGCTTTAACGCGTTAATGCCCAACTTTATATAACATATATATATATATATATATATATATATATATATATATATATATATATATATATATATATATATATATATATAATATATATAAATTCACAAATTATAATTTCTATGCTATATATATATATATATATATTAGAATGATGGAGAATGGAAAGGAGTGGAGGGTGCCCTACCTATTATATGCAGATGATTTGGTTCTGTGTGGCGAATCTGAAGAGAGTTTGAGAGGATTGGTAGAGAGATTTGGCAGGGTATGTAAAGGAGGGGTTTGAAAGTAAACGTAGATAAAGAGTAAGGTTATTGTTGTGAGTGATTACAGTCCTCAGTACTTATAAAGTTATGTTAGATGGTGAGCAGCTGGAGCAAAAAGTGTCTGAGTTTAAATATTTAGGGTATGTGTTTGGATGAGAAAGGGAACGGATGATGCCCAGAGTGTAGTAGGAAAGTTTGTGGGAATGGCAGGAAGGTTGCTGGTTGCAATTAAATCGTTGGTGAATGTAAAGGGACTAAAGTCTTGAGTGCTAGAGTCTTACATGAGGTATGTTGTTACCTGTGTTACCTGTGTTACCTATGGTAGTGAGACTATGGTCTGGAATAAGAAATATAGATCTAAAGTTCAATGTGTTCAGATGGACAATCTTAGGGGCATGCTAGGTGTGAGAGAATTAATAAAATGAGGAATGAACGTATTAGAGAGTTGTGTGGTGTGAAGAAGGGGTAAATGAGAGAATAATAAATGAAAGTATGTTGAAATGGTTTGGTCACGTGGAAAGGATGAATGATAGTCGGTTGGTTGAGCGCGGATGTATAGTGGAGAGTGTGTTGGGAACCGACCGGCTGGGAGACCGAAGAGAAAGTGGATTAGTCGGTGAACGAATGTCTGAAGGAGGAGAAATGTGAGTTTGGCAGAGGCGAGAATAAAAGGTGCATGATAGGAGAGAATGGTGGGGTTTTGTATGGGGCATGGTTTGTGGCCCACCTGGGTAAGGGGATGAACCCTACATTGACGATTACCATAGTGAGGTCCGTCGCGGTCCCATGAAAACTTAAGGGTGGATTTTCTGTCTGTGACGAGCTTTTTCACTAATTAATGGTACAAGGGGGTTAGTAAGGCTGGGCTTTCTTTTCACGACATTTTGTGCGCCCTCTCCACTGCTTTTTAACTCGATAACGTATACGCCAATCTTGGGAAAATAGAGTGAATTGAAGAAAGAAGAAGAGAGAACCTTATATGTATAATATACTCCTTTATATATATATATATATATATATATATACCATATAGTATATATATATATATATATATACTCTGCTCATACTCTTACTCATATATATATACTATATGCTATATATATATATATTAGTGATGGGCAAATTCGGATTCGAATCCACAGGTTTGGATAAAAATGCAGTTCTTAGAATTTTAACAGCTTGCAGTTTGCAGTTACGATTTGCTGATTCTTAAATTTCAAAAACTGCAGTTGCGGTTGCAGTTGTACAATAAAAACAAAATTTTAAACAATTTGCTTTTTTGTTTACTACTACTACTACTTACTACTACTACTACTACTAATAATAATAATAATAATAATAATAATAATAATAATAATAATAATAATAATAATAATAATAATAATATATGTAACAATAATAATAATAATTAAATTATTATTATTATTATTAATATTAATATTATTATAATAATAAT
>JABUQX010140967.1:2500-26677 GCA_015478945.1 Trachelipus rathkii
GAATCCCCCAAAAGATCCAGGCGTTTTGGAATTTACAATCAGTTTCAGCTAACTATGGATGACAAAAGAGTGCTTTAGAACTTTCAGTCTAAAGAGTGTAATATGATGTAATAATATATGTATATATGTAATATATATATAATATATATATATATATATGTATATATATATATAACTTAACTTAACTTAACTATACTTCTCTCTTCAACTATATATATAATAATAATATACAATAATATATATATATATATAGATCTCATATATATATCATATATATAACATAATATATATTTCTATATAACAATAATAATAATAACAATAATAATAGCAATAATATGTATATATAATAATAATATGTGTATATAATATATATATGCATATATATATATATATATGCTGCTATATATATATATAATATTTTTTTTGATTCCTAAAGAGTCACTTTAGAAACTTTTTCTTTAAAAAAAAAAAAAAGTTTGAAAATCAATAATCCTAAAAATAAATATTTGTTTTTTTCTTTACCTTCTGTTTTGACCATAGAACCATTGAAAATGATGATTATATATCTCAATAAAATAATAATAATAATAATAATAATAATAATAATAATAATAATAATAATAACAATAATAATAATAATAATAATAATAATAATAATAATAAATTAATCTCGATAACAGGTGGTTTGCTCTTGTGTTTTTGGTGAAAGGAAATGGAGGAGTTCGTTATGCGCGCTTAAAACGAATGTATTTTAATAATGAACAGGATTTGCAAGTGGCATGGGCCAAGTAATATACTTAGCTGTACAATGCGTACTTTATATATATATATATATAACCATATATATATATACTATATATATATATATATATATATATATATATATATATATAATAACATATATATATATATATACCCTTCATCATATATCTTTCTTTCTTTCTTTATCTTCCTCTTCAAGACTGGGGTAAAGTGCGTGTCATGCATCGGAAAAGAAAACGATGAAGAGGCTGACAAAAGTCGAAAGGAAAGCCAGCCTTACCCGCCCCCTCTGTACCATTAATTAGCAGACGAACTCGTCACAGACAAGAAAATCCACCTAGGCTTCATGGGACCGCGCTTTCTCACATGTTGAAATCGTCAGTGTAAGGGTTTATCCCTTGGCCCAGGGTCACAACCATACCCCCATACAAAAACCCGCCATTCTCTCCTATCATGCTGCTAGGCTATACGCCTCTGCCAAACTCATTTCTCTCCTTCAGGCATTGTTTACAGACTCAATCCACTTTCTCTTAGGTCTCTCAACCGGTGGTTCCCAACACTCTCCCTATACATCAACCCAATCAACAGCTATGTTCATCCTTTCCATGTGACCAAGTCATAACATACTTTCATTTATTCTCTCATTTACACTCTTCACACCCACACAACTCTCTAATACGTTCATTCCTCATTTATAATTTCTTTTCACACCTAGCATGCCTCTAAGATTGTCCATGACATTGAACTTAAAAGATCTATACTTCTTATTCCAGACCATAGTCTCACTACCATACAATAACACAGGTAACAACATACCCTCATGTAAGACCCTAGCAACTCAAGACTTAGTCCCTTTACATTCACCAACGATTTAATTGCACCAGCAACTTTCCCTGCACCTCTGCATCATGTCAGATTCCCTTCTGTCAGCACACATACCCTAAATGTTTAAACTCAGACATTGCTGTTCACCACCTAACATAACTTCACACTGAGGAAGCTGTCACTCACAACCTAACCTTACTCTTATCTACGTTTACTTTCAAACCCCTCCTTTTACATACCCTGCCAAATCTCTCTACCAATCTTCTCAAACTCTCGTCTCGGATTCGCCACACAGAACCAAATCATCCACATATATAGGGAGGGCACCCTCCACTCCTCTCCATTCTCCATCATTCTAACACCATTTCCCTGCCATCCCCACCTCGAATTCTTTCATAACCCCATCCATATACAAATTGAATAACCAAGGAGACATAACACAACCTGTCTCACTCCGCTATTAAATACTAAACAATCACCATTGACACCATTTATTCTTTACACACTACTATCATCATACATATTTTGATTCCACATTCAGAAGCCTACCACCAACACCATATATCACTAATACCTGCAACATAAAACTTCCCTATTAACTCTATCATATGCCTGTTGTAAATCCATAAAACCTAATATAATTTATTCTTCTTCTCCCTCATTTTCTCAATCATTTGTTTCAATGTAAAAGATTTGATCCACATCCTCTACCACTCCTGAGCGCACCTTGTTCTTCCACCAACTATTCTCAAGTCACTCGACGCACTCTTTCAACCGAAATACCAGCATATACCTTCCTACAACACAATAAACTTATTCCCTATAATTTCTACAATTCACCTTTTCTCCCTTACCCTTATATAGGTACTATTACCCATCTCCTCCAGTCACTTGGAACTATACCCTCCATAGACAACTTTTTATTACACAACTTCCAAATCCAATCAATCACCATCTCGCTCGCTCTTGATCATTTCACTAGTAATTTCATCTATACCTGCAAATTTACCATTCTGCTCTCTCTCCATTACCTCCTCCTTACTAATAACCTCATCCCAAACCTATTCCTTCTTGCACCCATCAAAGCCACACGCACATTCACTAACACCTCATCAGTACTGTTAATATTGTGCAAAGATTTTCGAAGTGTTCTTTCACACTCCCCTCACATCCATTTCATCAGTTACAAGCACCATCTATTCATTATTCTAAGCAGATTCCTCTTTCTCATTCTTAACCTTCCTTCCAGAAGAGCTTTCCTATTCCCTTGTGTGTCCTCATTCATCCTCCTTTCAAACTGTTCATTTACCTCTTGTTTTCTTCTTACATATGCACCTTTTAGTATTTCTTTCTTTCCTCCTTATATATATATATAGGTATATATATATATACATATATATATATATATATATATATATATATATATATATCTTCTTTACTGGATGCTAACATATATATATATATACTCTCTATAATATATATATATATATATACGTATATATATATATATACTTCTTTCTCCTGGAATTTAAAACCTCATCATAATATATGTAATATAATAACAATATATACCATATATATATATATATATACATATATATATATATATATATATATATATATCTATATATATATATATATATATATATATATATATATATATTAAGGGATGTGCCGAATATTCAGTAAATTGATCGTTATTCGGTTAATCGGCCAAAATACGAATATTAGATGTTCCAACTTTTGCCGGGCTTCTATTCGGACCGAATAGTGAGCCTTATAAGCAATAAATTGCACTAAACATAAGGAAGTTTGTTGATTTACAGTGAAATTTAGAAACCTATTTTCAAAAATAAAAATATGGCCAAATTTTGGCCAATTTGGCGAAAATCTTCTAATCACATTTGGCAGATCTCATGGACGCTGACATTTTCAATATTAAAAAAATAGAATTCATTTAGTGATACAGGATAAAATGGTAGCTGGTATAAGGGAGTGGCTTGCTATCAATTTCATGTTTATTCACATGTTTGCAGCTATGCATTCACGATTCAATATTATGTCCAGAAGTCTGCTGAGATATTTTGTTTACTTGCGGCTATCCTCTCATTTTACACCGAAACCTGGCAACAGTAGCAGCTGCAGGCTTAAAAACTTTTACAGGAGTACAATGAATGTCAAACAGCATAAATTAATTCAAGAGGTTACACGCTTTAACAGAACTTATGATATGCTTAAAAGATTGTTTGAACAAAGTTCCCCTATCCGTATACGCTGCTGAATGCAATCAGAAAATGTTGACTGATTTTCAGTGGCAAAATTATTCAATTTACTTGAGCCATTTGACAACATCACAAGCATTAAACGTGAAGTAACAGTCGCCCATGTGATCCCTTCCATTTTAGCAATAAATCTATTTTTAAATAAGGCAATTAAAGCAAAAGCCAGTCGAATAATTACACTCGTTGAAGAGTTTAAGAAATCAGAATGAAAAAACACCATAAGTTTCTATGTGATAATCTTTGTGTGTATACTTTCTTAAATCTGCGATTCAAGCTAATTTTCAACATGGATCAGATGAATCAGTAAAAATATGGTCGTTGAGGCATGGAAAAAGCATGAAAATTTAGCTCTGACTCTTCTGCTGACAGTAGTTAAGTAATTAGGAAGAGTGACTGAAAGTTCTTTTCTTCTTTAATGGATTGTTTAAAGAAATTGTAGCATCAAAATCGTCATACAGTAAAGAAAGTGAGAGTGAGAAAAGAAAGTCCCATTCTTCTGACGATGTAATTATTACATAGTAAAGGCCACATACAGATTACCATCAAGAAATAAACAAATATAAATTTTGCCTACTTTGACCAGTGAACAATGATATTCCCACTAGTGGTGGAAAAACATAAAATAGTTTGCATGTTTGAAAAGCTAGCAATAAATACCTTTCAATCACCGTCATCAGTCGAAAGTGAAAGAATATTTAGAGAACAGGAGGAAATATTTATGAAGCCACAAGAAATAAGTTATCCCCTGAAAATGGAGAACTGCTAATGTTCTGTCATTTTAAACTTAGAGCTTATTCAAATGAAGTTTAGTTTAATATCTTTAATTAACTACTAATTTTCATTAATTATTTTTAATATGTGAATGGTTTGCTATGGGCAAATGAATTATTACTTTTGTTTCTTACTTTGTATATAGCTTTAGTGAAACAGCAAATTCTTGGACAGGGTTTTATAATTGATTATTGATGTGCTGATTCCAAAAATATATCGGTTTGCATATCACATCGCATTTGTGAGATATTGTGTGTACCACAGATTTGTAAAATTTTATGATTTTACCTTTTTCAGGGGGTCTATCACAATTATTGGATATATATATATATGTATATATAATATATATATATATGTATATCATATGTATATATATATAATATATAACATAATATGTGTAGTAATAATATATATATATAATTTAGCTAATATATATATATATATGTATATGCTTAAGTTAAATATATGTATATAATATATATCATGTAAATATATATATATATATATATATAACAACCAATATGTATGCTTTAACTATATATATTCTTCTTTCTTAGCTAATAATAATATATATGTATATATATATGTAATAATAATAATAGCCTATATAATATATATATATATAACATAACAATAATATATATATATATATATAATAATAATAATAATAATAATAATAATATGTATAATAATAATATATGTATATGCATAATAATATATATATAATATAACTATATATATATATATATATGTATATATGAGGAAGAGCAAATCGCGAGATGATACATGTCTTTGATAGATATATGTTAAACTTATAATACAACTATGAATAAAAAGTAATATGGGACAACAATGAATGTAAAAGAAGGAATGGGTTTAGTTAATGTAAACATACCCTATGATGGTAGTAACTTTCTCTTCGTAGGCGATCTACTGTGCATAGAGTCTGGAGTATCCTCATCAAGCTCCAACAATAGTCAGCCATCATGTCCCACTTGCCCTCGTAACGTCCTTCCATGAACTTTAGATCTTGATGGAGACGTTCACCCTGCTCATCACTAACATCGCTTAGGTTATCCGAAATTTTCTTGGGGTGAGAATGTAAGTAGTGCACATCCATATACACATTCTACATCCATGAGAATATGAAAACTGTCTAGCAGTTCCTGTGCAATGTTAGTGGTTCTCGACTTTCCTGTTCCCAGAAAATTCTGTGCTACACCTGAAAAAGCTCCACGCTCTTGCATCTAACACAGTCATTGTTGTAGCAAAAGGCAGCATCACGGAGTGTCCGTATTTGTGGGCCATCAAATATCCCAGTTTTTTTCTTCTCGTCACTCAAGACCAGGAAACGGTGAGCATATATAGCGGAAGCATTCACCATCATGGTCAAGGGCCTTCACAAATTGTTTCATCAAACCAAGTTTTATGTGTAGTGGAGGTAAGATGATGTTTTCTCTGTACAAGTGGTTCACGTACGATGTTCCTGTCACCTGGCGTCAAAGGTTTCCTCGGTGGCCATTCTCTTTGGTCCAGTGATCCTTTGCCGCCCGGCTGTCCCAACAGCACAGGAAGCAGGATATTTGGTGAAACCTGCTTGCTGACCGAGTAAATGTTTACCATTTTGAGGTCGACAAATTACCATCCATGTACCTGATATTGCAGCCTCAAAGCTGTGTGGTTTTGCATGCTCACTCTCTCATCCATTACCGGTGCCCTACCTGGAGACTTGAAGCATACCTGTTGCTGTTGTGTAACAACACACACTTTAAACTGCTCTTGGAAGTGTCAATAAACTGTCGCCACTCACCTGCATCGTATGCTGGGAGTCCATAGCGAGTAGTAGGCCTGCAACTTCACTGCAATATACAAAGTTACCATCTGACTGGAAGAGCATCCGCAGCTCTGCTTCTCTATGATAAAATGTTACTCTTGTGCCGTGGTCCAGTAGTCATTTTTCATGCAACCTCGAAATAACAGCTCAGGACAACTTCGGCAAATACAACTCTCATACAAAGATCGTTCAGTTCACCCTGGGTGAACAATGTGAGACCATCGGCTAATATTTCAGATGGATGAGCATCATCAGGTCATTAGCATCCACACGCTAGTAAACTGTAAGGGTTACCACATGCTTTGAATAATAAGCCGCGGTAAACTTGCTGCTACTGTAGATAAATGCCGGACGGTAACGTCTATACAGCCTGCGTAGTGCGCACATGAATTTTGTCGTTCTAGGGAATATGCAAAAATAGGGATACATGATTGCACGAAAACGGGATATGATACAGAGGAAATCCGAGAATATATATGGAATCAGCACCTCCGAATTACTATATATCTGCTACAAAAGTATATCAAGGAAAATTTCACCTTTATTGGCCAAGTGTAAGTTTTCTTTATTTTTCTCTAAATGGATGACCGAACTTTTGAAATAACTATTCGGCAGAATCTTGTAGAAGTGATTATTGACTGAATATTCAAATATTCAGCCCGAATACTTTAGCAGATATTCGGTATTACCGGCTTTTCACTATTCATTTACATCCTAATATATATATATATATATATATATATATATATATATATATATATATATATACATATATATATATATATATACTATATATATATATATATATATATATATATATATATATATATATATATATATATATATATATATATATATATATATATATATAAATATATATTATACTTTCAACAATATATATATATATATATATATATATATATATATATATATATATATATATATATATATATATATATATACTATATATGTGTGACTGAGTGAAGCAAAAATGTTCCCTCAACGCGATTCTAAAGTCGTCAATAATTATTTATTAAAAATACCGAACTATCTATGTGTAATTAGTTGCTATAATAATAAAATGACAAACCAATCAAAATATCGTACCTTAAAGATTTATAAGGAAAATCCGGGTACCAGGAAGTTTCAGGAGGGTGGCCGGATATCGTCGTCTGGAATATAAGCTCTTGATACCTCGGCCCAGAGTTACGTGTCTCTGGAACCTTCTTCCTGTGCAGGGGTTGCGTTTCAGAGGTGTGGGGAATGTGATAATGTTGTAACACACCAAGACAGTAAGTTTATAAGGAGGGTTGAATAATAGAGGGGAAAAAAAAGTACAACAATGTTTTTAATAAGAAGGGTGAATTAAACACACTTAAAAGAACTGTTTTATTCAATCACTTAGAATAATTATGAGAATCACTTATAATATAGATTTATGTACAATTTAATTGATGATCATGAGATGAGACATGAAGGTCTATGTAAAAGAACCTTCATGTAAAAAAATGTGAAATGGAATGAGTAATATGATAAGTCCACTAAGGAATGACTAAATTAAGACCATTCACAGAGTGGCAACTTAAGACTAAGAAGAATGACTAAAATTTGAAAATAATTAGTCATTCAATGAATAATTAATGGGGATAAATAAGTATTATTATAAGGTTTAAGTAAATACTTATCTAAGAAAGAAAAGAAGAATACGACAGACAACAAAATCCCAACAGGAATTTTGAGAACGAAAATCTTGACAAAAACTTATCTCAAATAGAAAATTGTTCCAAAGCAAAACAAAAAAACTCTTGTCCAAAAACAAAAATCTTGACACCCAAACATATAAAGTTGTTCTCAAACCAAAAACCAAAAAAAAATCTTCTCCAAGAATAAAAACCTAAAATGAAAATAATATATTTCTTTATGTATTTTCTTTTTATTATCATTATTTTTATGGTTCAGTATTGTATAAAATGTACACTTACGTACCCCAATTGGGGTTTTATTTGGTATGAAGTTATGAATTTGAGGCGATGAAAAGTTGATAAGGGAAGTGGGAACTGTAAGCAAAAGGCAAAGGAAGCATTTTATAATTAAGTAATTTACTGTTAGATTCGTATGACTCAATATGCTCATGACTCTTTTTTATTAGCTTAAATTTAGAAAACAAAAAGAAACTAACCTTCACTGCTTTTATAAATTAAATATATGAAGAAATCAAAATGTTTTACTTTGAATTAATTTTAAAGAGAACTTGTCTCATAAATACTCAACTGAAAAATATTAAATTCATGTAATGACATGTGTATTACATAAATGATATTCATATTATTAATGCAATATAAAAGTTGGAGCTTTTATATTATTAAATGTAAGACAGAGTTGGAGCAATTTCATTATTAAATTTAAAGACAGTTGGGCGTTTACGATTGTATATTTCATGAAAAAGGGAGTTATAGCCTTTCTTCCTTTATTTCAGTGGAAAGTAATTCAGTTTATAGATTAATTAAATTTATATCAGGAGGCAATGCAGACACCCCAACATCCCTCCCCATTAAGATTAAGCTCCCCCCCTTATTATGACGTTAGATCTAATGAATCAAAAAGGGAGTGTTATTGGAGTAAGATATGAATCTATTCAATTAAGCTATCGTGAATTAAGAATGAATACTAAGAATGTATTTAAGAAAAAGATGACTTCAATACATGTCAGGATTATCAAAATATGATAAATTATTAAATGTAGCCACTTCGTCTCTGATCACCTGAAACCACTGTTCAACTAGACGTTCGCGCTGTTGGACACTTCTACTACCCCATACGAGATTACGCATGGCCCAACGTACGCTAGTACGCTGTATAGAAATGAAACTGGGGTCAAGACTGTCATTATACACAGTACTTGAACCTAACTGCTGTGGTAACTGCGGAGCCAGGTGAAGAGATGACGCAAATCCATGTGAAGCATGAGACGAAGAAGGAACCGTAGAATAAGAATGAGTATGAGTACGCGGCGATAACTGTGAAGAATATCCAAAGCCGGCAGGTTGACCCGACCTGGAATGAGCATTACCTCGAGACGAGGTTCCTAAATAATACAATGAGCTGCCTGAAGTTGAAGCAAAGGCATTTACAGGAAGGTCACTAGCATCAGGAAGAGGACGAATAAATTCTCGAAGGACACGTTCCTTCTGCTCTTCGTGACTAGGCAAAGATCTAGAATTTCTGCTCAGATTTGTTCTGGCAGGAACATCTCTAGTTTGTGGTCGTGAAACTCTAAGGTGAATTTTTTTTAGCTTAAATTCTGAACTGTATAATTCCATAAAGGCTTCCAAAAATATACGATTTGGATGCTGTCCATCTGGGATGAGATTTGAGTCTAAAGTTAAAGTTTCTTTTTCTAAGTATTTTTGATGAGGAAACATTTCATCTTCAGCTGGGGATGGTACCACCTTACTGTAATGATGATCTAACACATCAGTACCAATGATAAGGCGCTTATCTGTCCAGATGTAATGTGAACTCCGTAGAGACATGAATCTGTTATATGTGATGATTGAGTGTTCGCGCATGGCCTCCGGCAATAACTGAGGATAGTTTTCAAGGGAACCCATTTCCGAAGTTTCCCATTCTCTGTTGATACGTTTAAGATTAAACGTGTAGTATCATAAATAGAAGGAATGTATAAATAAACATTCACTTGAGGATTTTTTTCTTTTGCAATTTTGGTGATTTCTTCCATAATTGTTGGAACCTTATCAACAGAAAAGTTGTGTACCGGCTCAAATACGGACACTTCTCGAGACTGAGAATCCTGGATCTTGACCTTCTGCCAAGCCATTGTGGACAAAGCCCATATGATGACATTTTTTGTTTCCCTTGTCATACGTTGTTTTAGTCCCGTAGGACAAGCTGAAAGATGACGCCCTGGGATATAATCTGCATACGCTTCCACGTTGTAGTGTTTTTTAAGATAGTTTCTTTCATTACGAAAGAGGACAGCAGCTGACGCTCCCACAATCAATAAGTTGGACATTTCCACGTTGTCAACCAACAACCCAACAACAACACAACACACGACAAAGAAAAAGATAGGAATAAGTAAAGTAAAGAGGGGTTCGGCTCTGAAAAATCAATACGGAGATTAGTACACGAATATAATGAGATGTTATAATAAAGGATAATGATAAAATGACACGTTTATAAAATTATAAAATGAAATGAATAAATTGAAGATAAGGTAATGATAAGACCTTACGTTCTTATTAGTAGCATAAATTTAAAATAGATTAGCATCATTTATGTATTTTTATTAAAATACATTACAAAAATACCGTTATGGGGCTATTAATTATAAATAGTTTATTTATACTATTTTTGGTTATCTTTCCACACAGAATTGGTTTATAATTTTTTATAAACTGTACTCCTAGTGGAATTATTTCTTGAGTCAATACCTTTAATCTATCTGCAAGTCATACGAATTAAGCTAGTTATTGTAAAGTTAAAAAGGGTAGGGGTTGAATTTAGGGTAGTTAAGGTTTTTATGTAAATAAGAGTTTTTCACATAAAGGTGTTTTATTACATTGTCGAAGATTTATGCATTTAAGATCAAAAATTTAAAGTTTATAATTTCATCTGAGAAACCAAAGATTCAAATTCTGCGGCAGTAGACATTAAATATTTTTTTTTGAAAAGTAACCAAAGGAATTCAGAAGTTAGAATTCCATCAGTCACATTTAGAATTAAGTTCTGCCGAAGTTGCCATTAAATAATTATAATGAATGCCCCCTATACACTTCAAGTAACAGGGGTCATTTTTAAATTCAGAACCATGAATAATGGGTCGTGCGTTATTATAATACATGTGGACGGGGTTTTTGTATAACAGCGTAAAAGCGGTTATAACCTCGGGAATTGGTAATTGACCGGGGAATTTCAATAAACGAAGTTTTTTAGGGAATTGTTTTCCTTGAATTTTATATTTCCCCGGATGTTTTTCGAGTTCATGCGTCAAAGTGTCACGAATTTCCAAATGTCGATCTTGGGTGCCGTATACAAACATCGAAAAACATTTGTACAATGAATCCCCTCCACCTGGTATTTCAATTTGAAAATATCCATCAGGGATAAATTCAGTTGAGTCACCGTCGGGGATGATTTCTGTATTTTCATTAATGGGGGAACGAGAAAGGGCATCAGCCACAACATTTTTTGTGCCTGATATATACCTAATTTCAAAATCATATTCATCAAGTTCTTCCATAGTTCTGGCTAATCTGCCGTCTACCAAACTCATATTTTGTAAATAAATGAGAGGCATATGGTCAGTGAATATGACGAATTTGACACCGCGAAGAAAGGGTCGAAGATTTTTTACAGCCCACCTTAAGGCAGTAAGTTCTTTGTCAATGACGCCATAATTTCGTTGAGCACCATTGAATGTCATGGATATGAATGCAATAGGTCTTCGCTCCTCTCCCTGAATTTGAGAAAGACAAGCTCCAGCACCCACATCAGAAGCATCCACATGAAGTTCTAAAGGGGACACATCAGGGCTGTAATCAGGGAATCCCAAAAGACACGGATTCACTAAGGGCTTGTTTAAGCTTTTTGAAAGCCTGTTGACACTCAGGAGTCCAGTTTACTGATTTACTCCCCGTTTGGCAAGAGAGTGGTTTGCTTAGTTGAGAACAATTAGGAATGTGTCTCCTATAAAAATTTACCATTCCTAAGAACTGTCTAAGATTTTTAACCGTAGTAGGGATAGGAAAATCCAAAGCTCCTGTAATATTTTTCCTGAGGGGAGCTATCCCCTTATTTGAGATTTTGTGGCCGAGGAAGTCAACCTCAGTACGACAAAGGTGTGTTTTCCCGGGTTTCAATTTATACCCGTTCTTTTCTAAAGCTATTAATACAAGTTCTAGGGTTCGAAAATGGTCCTCCACGGTTTGACCGAGGACAATAATGTCATCCACGTACACCATAACCTTGTACCATGGTAATTCATTCAAAGCTAACATCATACCGCGTTGAAATGTTGCGGGACCATTTCTCACTCCAAAAGGCATTTTTACATATTCATATTGCGCGAATGGAGTGGAAAAAGCCGTTTTCTCGATACTATCCGGTTCCATATTTACCTGATAATATCCACGAGCCAAATCTATAGTAGAAAAATATTTATTCCCATGCATGTTATAAATCATGTCCGTGAGATTAGGTAAAGGAAAAGAATCTGGTTTTGTGAGATTATTTAATTTCCTGTAATCGATGCACAAACGAAGCTTTCCATCAGGCTTTCTCACAGGTACTACAGGGGCTGAGTAAGGAGATTTACTTGGCCGGATGATATTCTGCTCCAATAGCTCCTTACATTGATTTTCAATTTCCTGCGCAAGAGGACCCTGAAATCTCCGTACAGGTATCTTAACTGGACGAGAATTTTCTAAGTCAATGGAGTGGGTAATGTTCGTGGCCATTCCCACATCATGATCTCCCAAACTAAGAACTGCTTTATGTTTCAAGAGCATGTTAATAAGAACTTGCTGTTGAGACTCTGAAATGGGAATGTCCGAGAAATGGAATTCCGCTCGTATTTTGGCATCATCCCACTCTTCTTCAACTACAGGTGCAGACATATCAGAAGGAGCATTTACCAAATTAATGTCCACCTTTAGAAGATCTTCCTCAATAAGGGGAAAAACTTGACCAATCACGGTATTTTTCCGCAAATAAACAGGTCGATCCGAACTATTCATAAGGGCTATTTTATTGGAAATGGACAAATCCAACACTCCAGAAATTGGGTTTATTTTCTTCATCCTCTTACCCTGAAATCCGATTACAGTTGAAGATGACGAAGATGGTAAAGAAGGGCAAGCAATATCCACCAACTGACACTCATAAGGGGATATAGTGACTGAATTGATATTTACACAATTGAAAAAGGCTATAGAAGTACTTTCATCTTTAGCTATATGCTGAAAGCTATCACCCACCCGACGGACTAAACACCGGTCAATCGGATCGGGCAATAATGCATTATCTGTTAAAGCGGCGGCCCCCAAAATCACAGAATAGGGCATCATTTCTTCAGGAATCAATAAAAATTTTATAGGTTTTGTGCCATAATCACTACCATAAAAATATAATGACGATTCTACATACGAAGTTATGGGAATGATATGGTCCCGTACCAACCCACTTATGGATTGTATTTTAATTTTGGAAGAGGGTTGTATTGGCACATTCTTCAATTGATTGTCGAGTAGAGCAGTGCTAATGAGACTAACTCCCACCCCACCATCAATCACACATTCCGTAAAACCCCTGCTATTGGGTTCAAAAGAAACCGAAACTATCAAAGGGTCTGTAGTAGAAAAATTAAAATTAATTTGTTCCGTCTTAGGAAGATTATCAGGAATTGTCATATGTACATCAGTAACTAAGGGAACGTCAGTGAGTGGTTTGTAGTTTACGTTAGTGTCAATTTTTCTTACGTCAGTGATGGAGTCTATCACAGTGGTTATCTCCTCAGAATGACTCAGTTCTGGGGAGATTAGTAGTTTAACCCCCCAGGAGGTGATTTACCCATTTCTCGACATCTTCCTTTGTGTGGTTTCCCACAATAGTCACAAGGATCTAAAGAACGTCGTTGGGGAAGAGAACGGTCATCAGGTCGTAAGGTCATGGGTCGTGATTCGTAAGGCAAATTAGTAGTATGAGTAGGAGTAAGAGGGTATGTATTAACTTTCTTTATTGCTCTCGTTAAGAGTTCGCGAGGGGAACGTTCAGTAGTGGATTTAAAGTCACCGGTTTCTCGTCTAGGGGGTGTTCTTTGAGGACAATTCATTCCGGGATGCGGCCCGCGACAAAAAGGACAAATAGTCTTTCTAACCGTGGGAGGCGAAGAAGATGAAGTTCTACGTGCTCGACACTCGGCCTTCACATGTCCTTTCTTTTTGCAGTAACTGCAAAGACCGAGGTACTTATAGCACTCTCGCATATGATGTCCTTTAATTTCACAGAATTCACATATAATATCTGTGGTGTTTGTGCGAGATGAAGAATTTACAAGGGTTTCAGAAGAAGGAAGACTACGTTGATTGTCTCTATAATACCGAGAACCAGTAGGTTTTTTAGGAGAACTAGGGGATGGACGATTAGAAGGACGAAAACTCCGGGATTGAATTTGTTTCCTGGAGTCCTCCTTCTGTTGGAGAGTTTCCACCCAATTTGGTGAAACATGATCAATACGAATGACGGACTCCACAGTTTCATTGAGTTCGTCACGTGGTTTGGGTTTAAGAGCAAGAGGATACGCATTATTTGCTTTATTAGGGAAAGTTGTATATTGAGCAATGGAATTTGGATATTCAGTATTATCGGATTCAAGAGAATCCGCAAATTCCACAATATTTTCCCATGATGCACGGCGAATACCACCAAGCTGCTGCATTTTGATGTATTCCCTTACTGTTTTCTCAATGTAAGGTGGGAGACTGCAAAGGAACGCAGTACGCAAAGAGTCGTGTTCACGCATATCACCGTTATACGCTCTTCGAGCAAGACGTTCGAGACGAAGTGCAAACATTTTTATGCTTTCATTTTTATAACGACGAACTGAGTGATATTTCTGGATTTGATATTCTTTTTTCTTTTGTTCCTCGTCGCTCCACCAACGAACAAGAACATCACGGACCGAAAAGTAATTTCGGTCATCTTTAGTAAGTAAAGTATATAGTTGTGCAAATTTACCCTCCAGTTGTCGACCAAGAAGGCGCAACCATTGATGAGGAGCATGAGGGTAATGGAGACTACAGTATGCCTCGAAGTCATTTAAATACGCGATAAAGTCTTGATCGGCTTCGAATTTAAACTTGCCAGGATCAACGACTTTAAGTTTTTGACTGTTTTTTAAGAGCTGTGTTAAGAGAACAATAGCCTCTCTCATCATATCTAATTGCGTTGTTATTTGAGTACCGGAGTACATATGAGGATCACGAGAATCTAAAGGTAAATCAGATCTCGTAAACGGTCTTTGATGTGACTGGGGCTGAAGTAAAGGTCGATATAAGTTATCACGAAGGGAATCGCGAGGATACTCACGAGAGTAATCACGAGAATAATCAGGTTGATCAAATTGATCCGCGCGCGCTCGATTAATAGGCGGAGAACATGCATACATTCGATCATGTGCATACTTATCTCTATAATCATAAGATGTAGGAAATTGAGAAATGACCGGAAGTTGAGACTGTATATTTTGTGCAGGAGTATAGCACGATGAGGATTCTTGTAACAGATTCCTCTCACGTTCACGTGAATAGTAATCTATCCCTAACCTATCAGAAGGATAACGATCGGAATACAAATTAGTATTTCGAGCTGGCCTATTAAGTATGGTTGAAAAACCAGGAAGAACCGAACTGGCGTTACGAGAATTGGTCACTAAAGAAGGATGATAATCATCATACCTTCCATATTGTGGCCGCCTTGAGAAAGGACGCGGAGATTCACAATCGAGTGGAGGATAAGAATCATATTCTTCACGCTCATTACGTTGAGAATAAGTAGGAAAAGTGTCACGATCAGGAAAACCAAGACGTTGTTGGTGCACCTTATCTTCTAAGGTGTCACTAGCTTGTTTGAAGTGATTAAGTACTTTTTGTAAGGTGGGAATATCAGATAAGTCATGTAATAAATCCTTATCGATAGCAACGTTATCTTTCATCTTTTCAGATGAAATAGGTTGAGAACGAGTATGAGAAGACATATGAACAGGCTCCTTACTTTGAGAAAGAGCCAATAGTGTATTTGGATCCAAAGCACAAGCAGCAGAACCATTAACATCGGCTACCGAAGCATCAGTTTTAGGCAATTGAAGAGGATCTTTTCCCTCAAGTTGATCTTCAGACATGATGAAAACCAAATTTAAGAATGAAAATCGCGATGAATAAGGTAGAGTAGACGAGGGTCACACGTTATGAATTTTACTTGCCTTATTAATGACACAGAACAAAGTCCTGTTCAGGGCGCCAATTCAATTTGGTATAACGGTGGGGTGAAGCAAAAAGGTTCACTTCCGCAGCGATTCAGCAATTTGGTTTCTGAGAGTCATCAGCCAATTAAATACCGAACTATCTATGTGTAATTAGCTGCTATAATAATAAAATGACAAACCAATCAAAATAATGTACCTTGAAGATTTTATAAAGGAAAATCCGGGTACCAGGAAGTTTCAGGAGGGTGGCTGGTGCTCGTGCGTCTGGAATAAGCTCATCAGCCCAGAGTTACATGTCTCTGGAACCTTCTTCCTGTGCAGGGGTTGCGTTTCAGAGAGGTGTGGGGAATGTTATAATGTAGTAACACACCAAGACAGCAAGTTTATAAGGAGGGTTGAATAATAGAGGGAAAAAGTACAACAATGTTTTTAATGAGAAGGATGAATTAAACACACTTAAAAGAACTGTTTTATTCAATCACTTGGAATAATTATGAGAATCACTTATAATATAGATTTATGTACAATTTAATTGATGATCATGAGATGAGACATGAAGGTCTATGTAAAAGAACCTTCATGTAAAAAAAATGTGAAATGGAATGAGTAATATGAAAAGTCCACTAAGGAATGACTAAATTAAGACCATTCACAGAGTGGCAACTTAAGACTAAGAAGAATGACTAAAATTTGAAAATAATTAGTCATTCAATGAATAATTAATGGTGATAAATAAGTATTATTATGAGGTTTAAGTAGAATACTTATCTAAGAAAGAGAAGAAGAATACAACAGACAACAAAATCCCAACAGGAATTTTGAGAACCAAAATCTTGACAAAAACTTATCTCAAATAGAAAATTGTTCCAAAACCAAAACAAAAAAAACTCTTGTTCAAATATACGAAGTTTTGACCCAAAAAGAAAAAATTGTTCTAAAACCAAAAACCAAAATGTAGAAACGTGGTCCCAGAATAGAAACCTAAAATAAAAATAATATCTTTCTTTATGTATTTTCCTTTTATTATCATCATTTTTATGGTTCAGTATTGTATAAAATGTACACTTTCGTACCCCGATTGGGGTTTTATTTGGTATGAAGTTATGAATTTGAGGCGATGAAAAGTTGATAAGGGAAGTGGGAACTGTAAGCAAAAGGCAAAGGAAGCATTTTATAATTAAGTAATTTACTATTAGATTCGTATGACTCAATATGCTCATGACTCTTTTTTATTAGCTTAAATTTAGAAAACAAAAAGGAACTAACCTTCACTGTTTTTATAAATTAAATATATGAAGAAATCAGAATTTTTTACTTTGAATTAATTTTAAAGAGAACTTGTCTCATAAATACTCAACTGAAAAATATTAAATTCAATATGTAACACATTATTATTATTACATAAATGACATTATTAATGTTAAAATATAAAAGTTGGAGCTTTTATATTATTAAAATGTAAGACAGGGTTGAGGGCAATTTCAGTATTAAATTTAAAGAGACAGAGTTGGAGCGTTATACTATTATATTTATCATTGAAAAAGAGATTACTTAAGCCTTTTCCTTTACTTATTTCAGTGGAAAGTAAATCAGTTTATAGATTAATTAAATTTATATCAGGAGGCAATGCAGACACCCCTACATATATATATATATATATATATATATATATATATATATATATATATATATATATATATATATATATATATATATATATATATATACCTTCTCACCCCCTGGCCACCCTCCCTTCAGAGTGGCCACACCTTGCTAAGATACCCCACTGCAGCAGTCGGCCTCCTTCAAAGATCGCTTATATTTGTGATGTCCCATATATCTCTGGGATGATTGTTAGCTGGACAGTAGGAGATGGGTGGTGGCTGCATCTTAGTTTGGCCAAAGATGATTGAATTATTACAGGAAGAGAGTCAAATTCAGAAGCAATTTCTAGTGAATGTTCATTTAGTATATTGTTTGGTTGTCGGTTTCTTAAAAATAATTTTCCAGTTGTATTTATTTTGTATAAGAGGTGTTGCCCTGTGGGGGCTGGATGCTGTTTAGGATTTGTTTGTATAATAAGGCTGGGGAAGATGGAGGTTGTTTTAACCTGTGGTTAGTAAGGCTGGGAAGTGCAATGTGGTATGGGTGTTGAAGTGTTTGTATTTTAGCGTAAAACTGTGTGCCTATCATTTCTAAATGTTTATCTATGGGTAATATTTTTGTTTCTTCATGTAAGTGTTGTTGTGGGTTAGTTGTACAACCTATTGTAATTCAAAATTACTGCCTTGTTTTAGGTGGTTCCAAGTTTTCTCTTGTTTCCTTTTGTTAATAATGGGTGCCATATAGGTGATGTGTAATTTAGTGTTGGATGGATGTATTGTTTGAAGATGGTGATGGATATTTATTTATTGTTATTAATGTCTGTGCTAGCTATGGTTCTTGTATGCTTAGTTTCCCTATTTGCTGATGTTATACTTCAATATATTTGGCGAGGTTAGGTGTGTATCCAGTGTTACCCCAAGAATTTTGGGTGTTTTCTTTATTGGGATAGCTATGTTGATTAAATAGATTTGGAGTAATAAGTGCCAAGTTGGCAGTTGTTGTAATTAGTGGATAAGATGATTTGTTAGGTGATGCCGACATTCTGTTGTCAGTTAGCCAAGTTTGAATTGGTTGATGTATTGTTGAGTCAGAAAAATTATTTGTGTTTAGTTCACAATTGTGTGAGTGGTTATGGCGATTTCCTCTGCGTAAGTTGACCTATTTGTATGTAAGTGTTTGTGGTTTGGTAGAATTCTCACATTATAATGGGTTGTAGATAAGGTGGGGATAGTTGCTCCTTAAGGTACACCAATTTTTATATTTACTGTAAGTGATTTCTTGTTGATCTTCTTTTAGAAGGCTGTTTCTCTGATAGGAATTTGGGCAACCATTTCTTTTAAAAGGTGAGTAAGGGATGTTTGATTGTATTATTTTGTGAATTAGATTGTGTCTTGGGATATCAAAGGCTTTGTTTACGTATAAAACTATAAAAGTAGTGTTTTATGTAAGACCTGAATTTGAGCTATTTATTATTAATTAGCTCTGGTTATGGTGAGTTTTAAGTTTTTTTTTTTTGGTGTTTTTGTTTTTGAGGTCATGATTGCTTTTTTATTTTCTTAAGGGATTTGATTATTTTCCTGTTTGTAGAGTAAGGTTTATGAATTTGTTTGCAAAGTGTGCTTGAGAAGGTTTGTTTGTTGTTTATTGGGAGTTGAGAGTTTTGATTTTTATTGATTCATGTGTGGGAGATTGGTAGTTTTTGCATTTTCACATTCTATTGTTTGTGTTCTGAAGGTTTTTGTTAGAAATGTTTGAGAGGATTGTTTGAGGTGTGTGTGCTTTGGTTAAGTTTGTGATTCGTGTGTTTAAATTATCAATTTGGGTTATTGTTTGTTGTGTTTGCTGTGCTGATTTTTTTAATTAGGTTTCGTTGTTTGATTAGGTTTGAGATTTCTGGTGTTAGAGTTGGGTTGTATTTTTTGAGAGTATCCCTGATTTATGTTTTGGTTAGCTGCTTTTTCAATTAATGAAGTAAAGTTTTGGATAGCTGTATTTAGTGTTGAGGTGTTGGAGATGGTGTGGCTCAACCCACACAGTTCAACCATAACTACCACGGATAGCGGCGAAGGTTTCTAGGCCTCCTAATTGGTTTGGTGAAGCACCGAGGATTACACTCGCCACCCCGCTACAGCTATCACTGGGTTCGATCCAATATAGTATCGGACTTTGCCTGTCGGCCTGCGGTGACTATGCTCCCTTCTAAAACCAACCCCCGGCAGACAACCCTGCTCCCGCCCTCTCCTTTTCTTCCGACTATACTCCTTGCGGGGTGAAGCACTTTTGTGGATTTTTCCTCCCGCCCGACTCCACTGAAGCAGACGTGGAATTTGCCCAGTTTCCCTCTATTCCCGCCCTCCTTCGTTTTTCCCCGACTATGTCCCTCGCTGGAGTGAAGCGTTGCGTGGATTTCTTTTCGCTCCGACTCCTTCGACCGCGCCTTTTTCTCTGGCAAGGGCAACCCCCTGGAAACGCTTCTCGCAGTTATAAAACCCCGGTGTCGAGCTTCTGACTCAGTAATAAAAATCTAATAGGAAATTAAAGTTATTTAAAATAAACTAGCAATACATCTATTTAACTTTATCAATCTTAACATTTGAACATTCAAAAATATAGAGACAGTAAGAAGTCACATTGGCCTATCGTGAATGTCCCATTCCTCTAGAGTAAATAGATCCAATCACCCAATATGTTCATGCAAAACCCACACAGGACCCTAGGGCTTGTCAACCTTTACATAATATACACTTAGTCTACTACCAAAAAAAAAAAAAATATAGGAAATTAGATGGTAACGACACTAGAATATTAAATAAAAATTGTTATAGTCACAACATACAGTTTTACTTAACCCTTTAAGTCCCACTGGTATGCGGGTGTACCATATATTTCGATCGCTATTTTTGGCAAAAATATATCGATTTTTCAGATTTTTTCTTTATAAAGTACCAAAAATATCGATATATGGCTTCAGAATAGTTCAGAGTATCGAATAAATAATCAGTGTTTCCACAGCGGTCGTGAGAAAAGGGTGCTTTACGCTTTGAAAGATTTTTTTTTTTTTCGTGAAATGATGTTTTTCTGTGATTATTTAGTTGTTATAAGAGTTATTTTATGTTATTTTTGTTGGTGTTTTTATGTAGTAAAAAAGCTAAAAAAAAAAAAAGTTACTTTTACCAAATTGTCGAAAAAATTAGGCTAATATCTTGTATTTTGCCTCCGATTCACGTGTGACTCATATGTACCAACGTTTCTTAGGAGCTATAAAACGACTCTATGACTCTTTTTATTATTATTATTATTATTATTATTATTATTATTATTATTATTATTATTATTATTATTATTATTATTATTATTATTATTATTATTATTATTATATATATATATATATATATATATATATATATATATATATATATATATATATATATATATATATATATATATATATATATATATATATCACGCGCGGCTTTCGGGGGAAGCACAGGAGGCCGGGCCTCCTCTAAAAAAAAATAAAAGCAACTAATGTAATAAAATAATTCAAATTATTATTTACTACTATTAAAATAATGTTTAAAATGTTATACAAGAACGCTAATTTTACATTAAGATCATTTATTCTCTTACGAAACATTATTTTTCATAAGGATCATTGACTGGAGGAATTTCGTTTTGCCTCCAAGAAAGCATAGTTATAATGCTTTCAAAACACTGATTGTCATGGCAACGTAAAAGAAACCTTATTCTATTTTGTCTATTTTGGAGGATTTTCCACAAAGCCTCCTCTCGAACTACGTCATAAAATAACTCCCCAAATTTGACACCTCACCAAAGAAAAAGGTTTCCCCTTTTCAATAAATATATAAAAAAAAAAAAAAAAAAAAACTATTTTTTTTTTTAAAAAATTAAATAAAAAAAACTTATTTAATATATATATATATATATATATATATATATATATATATATATATATATATATATATATATATATATATATATATATATATATATATATATATACCACTTATATATATATATATTTCTTAACTATATGCTATATATATATATATATATATTGAGAAAAACAATAGAGATTAATTTCTTATAGAGAGAGAGAGAGAGAGAGAGAGAGAGAGAGAGAGAGAGAGAGAGAGAGAGAGAGAGAGAGAGAGAGAGAGAGAGAGAGAGAGAACAAAAAAATTATCTATATAGAGAGGGGATTGCAAAGGTGTAAGAAGCGAAGGAAAAGTCCAGATTGGGGACTCATGCGGGGGCAACGCTAAGTTCGAGCACGTAAAGATTTTAAATGTGATTAGAGGCTGTATTTTGGATCACCCTGTCAATCAGTCTAGGTTTAACTCTAAACTGCAAGGTAGATAGCCATCCTCCCCCATGATGAAACTGTGTTGTCAATAACATTAAGAATGCATACGTGGTTTTGTGATATGCTGAATTATGAAAACTACGATAAATATAACAGAGGAATGAAAGGAAAAATCAAAGGAAGAAGAAAAGATCCCGTACGAAACGGTAAGGAAATAAATTAATAAATTTATTGTTATTATTATAAATTTTAAAAGAATTGTTATTGACAAGTATTTATTTTTAATAGGGATTGGGCCTAGAGACTAGGCAACTTAAACAGTAATCTACTCAGGAGATAATTCCCAGGTTGGCTTACAAAAAAGATGATAATTAGTGCGTTGGATGATGAGTTCAAACGGAATTGGAAACAAGCAGTTAATAAATCAGTGTTCTCTTGCCTGCCTAAAACCGAACCAAGTTGGAATTGGGTTTAACCTCGCCCAAAGTTGGAATTATGAAGTATCACACTTATTAGGATTTATATTGGTATTAAGTATGGCATTTAGGAAATGGTAAGTGACCGTCCATATTCTTTATTACAAGTTGTTTCGGTATTTATTTTGTCCTAAAATTTATGACTTTCTTATTGCTGGTGTGAATATTTACTTATCGGTGTCCGAAGATTAACAAAAGGTTATGTAGCTATTTTGGCGTTTAATTTCATGATGTTTGCTAAATTTATCCTTAGGTCTCTGAACATTACCAGTGAATTAAGTGGAAGTGAGAAGTACCAAGTGATAAGGATTTGTGCATTTATAGGAATAATAATTGTAACACTTTTAATCTTTATTAATAATTGTTAGGCTAGATTAGATTACGTTATATTATCATACTACATTATATTTAGTTTGTAATTATAAAGGCATATGTATAAAGTAAGTAATTTTTGTTAAGAAATAATATTTGTGATATATATATTAAGAAAATCTTTTGCTTTTTTTCCTCGTTTTGTTGTTTTAATTGATGAGTTAGTTAAACTTGCATTGATCGATTATTTGAGTCTTATTTACAGAGAATCTAACAGGATTTATAAAGGAAACAGTCAGATTATGGCCCACGAAATATATATATATATATATATATATATATATATATATATATATATATATATATATATATATATATATATCCAACTGCTATATATATATATATATATATATATATATATATATATATATATATATATATATATATATATATATATATATATATATATATATATATATATATTATATATTCCAATTTATTAATTTATTCCTGTTTTGATTCACGAGCCGCTACCATATATATATATATATATATATATATATATATATATATATATATAACAACTATATATATATATATATATATATATATATATATATATATATATATATATATATATATATATATATGCTTTACTATGCTATCTAAATATATGAAATGTATAACCTTATATATATATATATATATATATATATATATATATATATATATATATATATATATATATATATATATATATATATATATATATATATATATATATATATATATATATCTTCCTTTCAGGTAAAAGTACGGTATTTTTATAATATAATTTCTAAACCATACATTATTATACAAATTATATAATTTGCCACGCCACTGTTGTTTACATAGTAAGTGCATTTATATATATATATATATATATATATATATATACATATATATATATATATATATATATATATATATATATATAT
>JABUQX010140968.1:0-10000 GCA_015478945.1 Trachelipus rathkii
GTTATTACTTCGTTCATCGTTTGGGTGTTGCTCGTTTCGCATTTATCATTTAAACGCTCGCGTTTTTGTGCGCCGCTTCAATATATATATATATATATATATATATATATTACAACTACGGTCATAAGTTTGGCCGGAGACCGGATGATCTAAAAATTTACTTCGGACGGAGACCGGATATCCTGACACACAAAATCTTCGTTCCGAGGTTTATTATCCAACATTCAAATTGCTTAGACAAGTCTATATATATATATATATATATATATATATATATATATACTGCTGTATATATATATATATATATATATATATATATATATATATATATATATATATATATATATATATATATATATATATATATACTAACTGCTGCTTAATATATATATATATATATATATCTTATATATATATATATATATATATATATATATATAACATATATATAACTCTATATATATATACTCTTTACTCTTCATAATAAATACTATTAACAGATTTTCAATTTATATTTTATAACTCTAAAGTTTATACCAAATATTTATAAGAATTATTTTATCCATTGCATAATACTGCTTCCAATGACTTTTACAATAACACGACATTCAAACTTTTGAAAGCTTATTAAGTTACAAATACTGGGATGTGAAACACATTTAAGTGTCAGATTTAAGATTTAACTATATGCCCTGTGGATGTCTTAAAACAACATTTTAGAAAATTTATTAAATTTTTATAAAATACCTTAAAGATTAAAACTAAGAAAAAAAACTCAAAAATTGCTAACTTCTAAGAAAAAAAATATGATGTATGGTCAGAGTCCAAACTATATCTTTATCACTTTTGTTACCACTGACCCAAATTTTCAAATACCAAAAAAAATAAAAATAAAATGCTTTCCGCATTTGCATAAATCCTGAGTCATAAAATATAACTTACATAGTATAGGACGTGCTCTATAACTGATATTACTAAGTTAAGAATACTAAAGAAAAATAAGCATTTATCCCATTTAAAAATTCATTTTATTCACTTTCGGCTGGTTAAACGTTATAATTTACAAAACAATATTTAAAAATTTTTGAAAAATCAACAAAAAAAATCTCTCAGTGCAGGTTTTCTTCGCATTATCTGGCAGACGATTGAAATTTTGTTTGAATGCAGGGGTGAAAAATTTCTGTTATTTTTACCCACTATTCATCTAGTTTTGAAATTTGAAGAATATAGAATTGGAAGAGTTACAAACGCTTTTAATTTAGAGAATTTTGACATACCTAACTATTTGACCTTTGCCCTAATATATTCTATACCTATAAGAAGCAGAATTATATTACGATTAAAGAAAGCAATCTCTTACTAAAAAACTGAATTGCTGCAAGAGTCTGCAAAAACAGATTAAGATGTAATTCATATCAAATGTATTTTCAATACCGATATTATAAATCAATATAAATTTAATATATATATATATATATATATATATATATATATATATATATATATATATATATATATATATATATATATATATATATATCTTTGTGTATATATATATATATATATATATATAGACTGTATATATATATATATATATATATATATATATGGTAAAGGTTACTTTTACGCGACACCTCTTTGAAAAAATTGCGGGTTGCCAGTTTGCTATAATTTTTGGTTTCTTGGCTTAGTGGATAAAGCTCCCGGTCATTGTTACTCAGCGACGCGGGTCAATGTTCGAATCCTGATGGAGAGTAAAATCTCCTTTGACTCATTCATTTAAATGGGGCCAGGCCTTTGAGTACTCCAGCAATTATGGGATGAGAAAATCAGGAGCTTTAAAAACTACTTGAAGCGTTCTTTTTTGGGAACGCGGATGGCTTAGTGGATAAAGCTCCCGGTCATTGTTACTCAGCGACGCGGAGTCCAATGTTCAATCCCGCTGATGGAGAGTAAAATCTCCTTTGACTCATTCATTTAAAATGGAGAGTAAAATCTCATGAGGCACATTCAGTAGATATGAGAAGCCAGGTATTTAAGTAGTCAATAGTATAGTATAATTTATTTATTTATTACAGCTAAACAAAACCGCTCACAGGCTTTTTTGGGAACATAGATGGCTTAGTGGATAAAGCTCCCGGTTACTGTTAACTCAGCAACGCGGAGTTCCAGTGTTCGAATCCCGCTGATGGAGAGTAAAATCTCCTTTGACTCATTTAAGTCTTTGGGGGCTGGCCTTTGAGTACTCAGCAATTATGGGATGAGAAAACCGGGAGCTTTAAAAGCTACGCTTGAAGCGTTCTTTTTTGGGAACATGGATGGCTTAGTGGATAAAGCTCCCGGTCATTGTTATTCAGCGACTCGGGGTCCAATGTTCGGATCCACTGATGAAGTAAAATCTCGACGATACATTAATTTTAAAATGGGGGCCAGGCCTTTGAATACTCAGCAATTATGGGGTGTGAAAACAGGGAGCTTTAAAAACTACACTTGAAGCGTTCTTTCTTTTTGAACGCGGATGGCTTGGTGGATAAAGCTCCTGGTCGTATTACTCAGCGACGCAGGTCCAATGTTCAATCCCACGGTGATGGGTAAAATCTCCCTTTGACTCATTCATTTAAAATGAATGAGTCAAGGAGACACACTCTCCATCAGCTACTTCGCGTCTTAATGTGTTCCAGGAGCTTTCCGCTAAGCCAGAAAGGTTCTAACCTGTGTACGCGGCCCCCGGAGGTTCGCCTGCTGTCACGATTGGGGCTGAAAAAAATATATTAATGGTAATGGGGAAACATCAGAAAACAATGGCTTTATTAAAAGAATGTAAGAAAAAAATTAATAAAATATAGATTATAAATATAACAGTAGGAAGTAAAATAAAAAATTGTTCTTTATATATATATATATATATATATATATATATATATATATATATATATATATATATATATATATATATATATATATATATAAATATATATATAACTAACTACTATAATTTCTATATATATAATGCCATTCACGGGTATTTCTGCGAAAAAAATATTGCTTGGGTTAATTGCTGTGGTGTATGCACAGATGGTGGAAAATCAATGTCTGGCTGTTATACAGGCTTACGCGGTCGTATCAAAGAAATAGCTCCCCATGTAGCTTGGAGCCATTGCTGTATTCACAGACAAAATCTAGCGATCAAACGCCTGCCAGATTCATTGAAAGAGGTGCTTGATCAATCAGTCAAAATTGTTAATTTTATCAAAGGCAGTTCAACAAACTCCAGACTATTTAAATCTTTGTGTGAAGAGATGGACAGCATTCATACCACATTACTTTTTCACACAGAAGTAAGATGGCTTTCAAGAGGAAAGGTGCTAACAAGGTTGTTTGAATTGAGACATGAAGTTCAGTTTTTTTTTTATCATCATTTTAAGTTGGGCTCTAAATTTCATGAATGTCAATGGCTTCAAAAGCTTGCCTACTTGTCTGATATTTTTTTGGAAATAAATAAACTTAACTTAGGATTACAGAACAGTTCCATAAATATCTTTAAATTATCTGACAAAATTGAGTCTATGATAAAAAAATTGGACTTTTGGGAATGCTGTATCTTTAAAGACCAGTGTGCAGTTTTCGAGAAACTTCATAGTTTCTTATCTGAGAACGAGTTGAATATGTCAACTGAACTAAAAAATAGCATTATAGCTCACTTAAAAGGACTTAAAATGTCATTCAGACAGTATTTTCCCAAGCGAAATAGTGAAGATAACTGGATTTCAAATCCTTTCAGAGATTTATTATTTGAACAGGCTGAAAAATTATCAGCTTGTGAAAAAGAAAAATTGATTGAACTTTCAACCGATTCCTCTCTACAATCTGAATTCAAAAAAAGAAATCTCCTTGAGTTCTGGGCTACAGTGAGAGAAGAGTACCAAGAACATAGTGAAAAAGCAATAAAATATTTATTGCCATTTACGAGCACACAACTTGTCGAAAGAGCGTTTTCATCTTATGCATATATAAAAAATAAATACCGTAACAAGTTTCACGCTGCTCCCGACTTGATTGTATATTTGTCGTCATTTGAACCCAATTTTAGAAAACTCTGCTCCATGAAGCAATCTCAAGGATCACATTGAAATTAATTAACATCTGTGTTTGAAACCTTGCATGTCAAGATGAATCGACATTGATTATAAATTCACAAGCCAGGTAAATATATATACATATATATATATATATATATATATTATATATATATAAAAAAAAAAATATGATATATATATATATATATATATATATATATATATATATATATATATATATATATATATATATATATATATATATATAAAGAATTATTTTTATAATATTTATTTTTCTCTATTTTAAAAAATCACCTTGATATAGCAAATAATAAGATGGTTTTGGAATAGCGAAACGCTTCTTTATTTATTTCTTTATTAATTACTTCTAATGATTATATTACAAGGACACAATTTAAGTATTTTAACTATTGTTCAAAAAGAAATATTTATTCTTACTATATCAGTTATTATTTAAATGGGTCTTTGATAACCTTACAAGTTATTATCCCGAGAGAGAGCAAGCTGTTGCCTCTCCGACCTATATTTTCTAACTGACAATATTCCCTTGGCCCAGGCATTTCGGTACCGAGGCACCTCGGTGACTTGATACTATACAAAAATAAATAAAGAAACAGTTATTTTCAGCCTTAGGACTTTTTGTACAAGCTTTTCTTACAGCTGTGCACCAGAAATCTGGGTAGCACTTACATATATCCTTTATAAATTTTATACAATGTAACGAGTCCGGTACATAATGGTTATCTTAAAAGTTGCCTGTAACACCCCCTTCTGACAATTTAAAAAAAAGTTTAGGATAGAGGAGACAGTGGCTACTAAAGTTAGAGGGTAAAACAATAATTTTCACCTAAAATAATAGCGCTCCTACTGGAGGCAATTCTTTTTAATCATTTTTATGTAACACCTTTACTTCAGGTGTTTTTACCATCTGAAAGAAAACGGATTAGTATTTTATTTTATTTTTATTTTTTTTTAAGTGTTATTTTCTCTTTCTAAATCTACTAAGTTATAATATATGCGAACGTTCCTTAAATTTTCTAAATGAGGTTTCCCATTTTTTCGATAAGTACGTTCTGTTTATTAACTTTTATAACTTTAAAAGGGCCGACATAGCGGGGAGCTAGTTTGCCGACATTAAACTGTGTCTACGACAAACTTAGCTTCATGTAACCCTTTAGGCACAAAGACGTGTCGATTTTTATAATTGGTGTGTGGAGCCAGCGGCTGCGCCAAAAGGGCGGCTAGCTTTTTAACATATGCATTATATTCTATTGGGGCCGTTTCCGAAGCAGGATCCACTAATCCACTAGGTATTGCTATATTTTGGCCAAACATCAAGTTGGCGGGGCTGAGACCGTTCTTTGTTATCGGCGCGAGTCTCAGAGTGAACAATACCATAGGTAAGAGGCTCGGCCAGTCGGAGGGGCTTAAATCATGTTCCTGCAACATACATCTCAGACAAGCCAGCAAATTCCTATGACTTACCTCCAGGAGGCCATTACATCTAGGATTTGAGCTACACGTAGTCCGGTGCTCCATTCCCACGGCCCTACAAACTTCCTCAAACAGGCGACTCGTGAAATTCGCACCTAAATCCGAAATAATTACCTGAGGAATTCCACAGAACGGGAAGAGTTCGTGAATGAATGCATTCAATATTTCTCCCGAATTTATTTCTTTAAGAGGCACAGCGAACAAGTACTTACTGTAGCGGTCAATTAAGGTAAGTAGGTATTTGTATCCTCTTGCAACTTAAGTATGTCAACGTGAACGACTTCAAACTTCTTGTTGCTCTTTAAAAATACCGTAATCAGGACTTATACCTTGTACTGTTTTATTTTTTTGACATGCTGAGCACGTGCGGACAAACTGTTTTATCTTTATTGTGGTAGTCGCTGATTACGTTCTGCACACTCTTTTCCGGTACAAAAACTAGCGCGAGATAGTTTAGATACATCAACCAATTCTATCTCCTTTCCGTCATAAAAGAATTTCTGTTTTATTAACTTCAAAGTAGTTTTCTCTCTCTTCGCCATCAGATCGCTCAGGTACTTATCAGAATGTTGGTGTAGTCTAATTTCTTCAAAGTCCAAATCTCGTTTGAAATGCGAGACTAATATCTTTGCATTTTTATCAAACGTTGTTACTAAATTTATTTTTGCAATTTCCAATATGGCCGCTTCAGTGCGACTGCTATTTTCATTTCGACAAGACAGATCTATCGGCGCGTTTTCATTCATTACCAAATTAATAGCACCTACGTCAGTCGCTATAGTATTCTCAGCTGATTGCTCATTGGCCGTCGTGAATCGGTGGGCGGAGTCACAGACTACACTATTTGAACCTGCATCTTCTCCTACCTCATCCTCATCTCGGGCAATATTATTCGCAAGTAAATATTTTAATAACGCATTTTGATTTTCGGTAATTAACTCCATCGTGATATTAAAAGTACTCAAAATAGCTAGTTCCCTCAATTCCCTAGCATTATAATTTTGTACGTCATTAGCATGATTTATTTTATATACAAACGCCCGTGAACACGTACAGATACGCACATGTTTTCCCGCTAAAATTGCCCCATATTTCTTGAATAATTTCGTTAACCCCAATAAAAGCTTATTTACTGGCAAATATCTTTTTTCTGTTGTATTAAAAGACCCACTATAAAAAGCAAAAGGAGTCCCATTCTCATCGTCAGACATAATTACCGTATTAAAAGCTTTATGATTTGCATAAATGTACACTTTGAGAGGCGCATCAACTGCTGGAAACCTGAGCCGAGAGGCGTGACGAATCGCTTGTTTTATATCTACAAAAGACTTCTCAGCCTCGGGAGACCACGTGATTTTTTTATTAGAGCTATTTTTTCCCTTTAAATAATTATACAAAGGCAATGTTAGATTTGTAAAACACGGTATATTTTGACGGTAAAAGGAAATTCGGCCAACAAACGAACGTACTTCTTTTATGGTTACCGGCCGAGGAACATTAATTATTTCCTTAACTTTTTCAGATAATGGCGCAAGCCCTTCTTCCGTCAAGTCAAAACCCAAATAACTTAATCTTTTTACCCCAAATTCGCATTTTTTTTTATTTAAACAAATTTTAAAATAATTTAATCTCTCAAATACTTGTTTAAGTACCAACACGTGGTCTGATAAATCTTTGGTCCCTATCAAAATATCGTCTAAATACACGTGTACACCGGGAATGCCTTGAAGTAATATAGTTAAAAATCTCATGAAACATGAGCTCGAATTTTTAAATCCCATCGGTAATTGTCTAAAAGAAAAATTTCCGATCATTGTACTTATAGTAAAATAATGTTGGTCGGCTTCTGCCAAAGGCAGTAAATAGTACGCGTTCGTGACGTCAAGCTTACTTAATACCTTTGTCCCATGAAGCCCACTAAATATATCATTTATATTCGGCATAGCAAATACATCATTTTTCGCCACAGAATTAAGTTTTCTAAAATCACACACGATTCGTACCCCTCCCCCATTTTTTTCCAAAACGCTGATTGGGAAACTCCATTGCGATGGTGCCCTCTTTAAAACTTTCGCTTTTACTAAATTTAATAGCTCCCTCTTTGTTTGTTCGAATAGTTTATGAGGAATACGACGAGGTTTCATTTTTATTGGAACTCCGCTTATATTAGTTTTATAAGGAAAGAGTGAAGCTAATTGTTATGAATATGAATTTGAATGCTCGTCTCCCTCTCCCCGCATAAAGCACAAGTATCCCCACCCATTTCTATTTTAAGTTTCGACTCAGCGTTCCCCCCTCCCCCAAATTCTCTGAACAAATCATCCCAAGCTTTAAGCTGCTCTTCCCGAGCCTTAAAATTTTCCGGTAAATATGCATTTATAAATAAATGTTTAAATTCAACTACCAGATTATTAACTATAGGTATATCACTAAAAAGTTCATTATGAGCTACAGAAGAAGAAAATTGAGAGAGAGTATGAATAAAAGCCTTATCTCTACAAATCGTGTTATTACATAAATTTATACCTTCTTTGCTCTGAGTATCCGTTAACACATCTGTCTCAAAATTAATATTAAACGAAATTTTTTTTAAAAACGGCATACCTAATATACAAATTGGCAATTTAGTTGTTAAAAATTCTACATCATAAGTTCTCTTTAACCCAAAATCAATTGTAACAATTTCGCGCGAGTATATGTCAATTACGGTATCATTGGCTGCTTTAATTTGACCAATAATCGATACATTCTGGTCTCCATCCATAGGGAGTAAATTGATCTCACTACCACTATCTAAAATAAAGACTCTTTTTGATATTTTATCCATAATAGTATAAAGTTTATAATCTCTTACATTATTTAATACAGACATATTATTTATGACCGGACTTTCTCCAGTCGGAGCATTAGTAATTAATATATTTTGTGAGCTGCTAGAAGCCAGCGTGGGTATCGTATGGGTTACATCGATACTCTTATTAATAGTCGGGATACTCAGAGCTTCATTGGAAGGAGGATGACCTCCTTGTACATGCCATGGAGCCCTTCGCTCGTTACTCTTAAAATTACTCAAAGCTACCTCCCTATTATTATTATTATTATTATTATTATTATTATTATTATTATTATTATTATTATTATTATTATTATTATACCCATTAGAATACCAAACATACCTATTATTATTCATATTAATATTATTATGAAACCTACTAGTAGACGCATGCAAATTATTTACTAAAGCAAAATCCCCATAATTAAAAATACGATAATTTTCATCTAAAATATTCACCTCCCCCTCTAACTCCTGTTCGAGGGGGGATCTGATGCGTTTCCCTGCCTTCTTTGGGGATGTGACTCATGGGCTGGCCGACTTTCTCCATTTGGCGGGAATACCAAAGAATACATAGGACAAAATTCCGAATGACAGGTGTAACTTCTATGGAGGTATCTGGAGTGTGGTTTACATAACTCTCCTAGCAACTCAGCATTTACAGTGTTGCCTTGTTTACGTTCTCTATGAGCATTTCTTCTATTTTGAAATGAAGGTTGTTCTTCTGTACGAGTCGGTTTGGCAGCGGCCTCACTCAGCTGTCCCGCGACTTTGGTGAGAGACTTGAGAAGCCCTTTCATCTCTCGAAAGAACTCTTTGTTTACTTTAACCTCTTCTGAAACTTGAGAATCGTTGTTGTTGTTTGTATTTCGACTCTCTCCATATGAGCCTCTCTCGTGTGTTTGGAACTGTTCTCCTTGAAGATGATTCACGGCCCCCCAATATTCTCTCCCTCTTCTATCATGGGGGGTTTCGTAGTCGTTCCTATAAAAGTTCTTATACAAGTTATCTGCTACTTTTGTAATTTTTTCAAGACTGCTATCGTCTGCCAGAGTCATTAAACTTTCTTGTATGCGAGATGGAAGCTCATTAATAAACAACTCATGAACAAACGGAGCACTGTTTTCAGCAAGCAGATCGAATCCTATTCTTCCCATAACATCACGAACTCTTGCCAAGTAAACTGAAGGGAGTTCTTCTTTTTTTCTTCCTTTTTTGAAAATCTCACTGATTTGACTTCTCAAATTTGGTGCGTAAGCTTCCTCGATCGAGGCAATTAACTTTTGAAAGCAATCTCCCCCCAATGGAAATTTGATGGTCGCTACGATATCATGAGGAAGGACGGAAGCCAATATTCTTACGCGTTCTTTTGGATCATCCACTCCATTAAGTTTGAAAACGGTAATCGTAGTGTGTAACCAAGTCATCATATTACGCAAATCTAACTTTGGAATAGCGCCAATAGGCAGACTGGTCTTTGGAGTCCCCCCCAACGAGGGGGAGACTGTGGGGGTAACAGATCTTGCTCGTAGCGGGGTATGAAGGTCCTGACTTCCTTCCCCATCGGAGTTCGAAT